>WAAG01076195.1:357-30431 GCA_013390105.1 Tichodroma muraria | reverse complement strand
CAAACCATTTTATGATTCTATAATTTCTGACCTTCCTAAAGCAGTTATCTCTGGTCTCAAACAAGGTTTCTTGAACCTTGTGTCAGATGATGTAAAAAAAAATAAAATTTCCAAGGTGGTAAGAAACTGAAAGTGGGAGCATATTTAGGCATGTTCAGCTCACTTTTGGCCATTACGTTGTGTGACACATTGGACTGGGCACTGACTGACTGGGGTTTGGCTTTCTGCTCACCACTGTCCCATTAGCCCGTGCTACTTATGACCTCTGTTTGTCTCAATGCCCCTCATGGATACTGGTAATCTGTAAGTCTGTCTTCATTACAAGGCAATCTGCAGCCTGGTTTAGGAATTAAAAAATCATATGTAATCATTAGATTAGGACTGGCATGCTGTAGTCACAATAGATGCTGAAAGGCCATGCCTACTTAATAAGCTGCTCAACTAACTCAGTTATTCGGGGTACGTTTGTACAAAGAGCTTGTAAATGTAAAGTGTAGATATAATAATTAGGAAGAACAAGATTGTCTAAATGACCCAACTGCTCTTGCAAGTCAGGAAGCTTGACGTGCTGCTCCTGTCAGGGAGACTGCAGTTCACCAAACTCTGGAAGGCGGGCTCCGAAAGCTGTGCACAGAAAGAAATGGCTGAGCCAAATATTTTGTAAAAACAAAGTAAGATTTGAAGAGAGAGACCCTGAATTAAATCAGGCAACCTATTATGTGTGTGGCTGGAGTCTGGTGTAAGGAAGGAGCCAGACTCCTGCATTTATTTAAGTCTGCTTACTATATAATTCAGGGTAGTGAGGTGAACTAAGGATGAAGCATTAGCTTCAGCATAGAATTTTTATTCTGATCACTGGAGCCTAAAGTTATTAAAAGAACAAACACAATTATGATATCCTAGGGGACTGGCACACATATAAATCTGGATATGCTGCCTGTTTCTTGCAAAGCATATGTATGGATCTGTGTGCTGCCTGCTCTTTATTTTAGCTAGGTTTGCTGCAGCTGTTTCTCTGAAAAGAACCATCTAACACTCTGGGGGAAGAGAGGCTGCAGAAATCCTCAAATGAGTATCTATTAAGAAAAATAAGTTTCAAATAAATTGCTTTTGTATATGGTTAAAACTCCTGTCCCTTGAATAAGAAGAATTATCACTTTACTAGCTCTAGACCTTTCCTAGTTCCCAGTTAATCAACTTATAGTACCATAACAATTTAATAACAGCTTATTCTTCCTCTGTTTCTTCAAAATGATGAGAACCTATTTTCATGAAAGGTAGGGATGTGAATGCTTTCTGAAGAACAAAAGCCCATAATCTTTAAATTTAACTAGCATATGTGATTTTCAGATTGGCTTTTATGAAAATATTTTGAGCATCAGTTAGCTCAACAATACCTATTATCTGTGCACAAGAATACCCTAACTCTCAATCTTTCATCTGACTAATAGTGATGTGTGTGTGTTATATAAGTTGTACAAGACTTGATCTGACAGTCTCAACTTCAGTGTTGTCAGCACCGAGTACATTACAGAGTCCGTAGTTTTTAGAGCTGCTGTCAGAAAAAGAAAAAATCAGGTTTTTCTGATCTAAGGGGGTAAGCTATTAACCCTTGAGGAGGCTCTCACAGTGTCTTAGCAGCCTCCTAAGTTGTCCTGGAGGCCCTGCCCATCTCTGTTTCCTGTGACTGAGGTCCCTCCCTCTCTTCCCACTTGTCCCTCTCCAGTTCCATGTTTTAGCCTCCTAGGAACCCTACTTGGGCTGCCTCTTGTGTTCCCATCTCCTCCTGTCCGACCTGCTAGTGTTATTACCATCCAAACAGCTGTCAGTCACCTTCCAGGCTAACGTATGTATGTCCCTGAATCCCATCTCTGTACTTTTGCCAAGCCTATCCTGCTGTTCCTGCTCCAGTTCCTTTGGTTTCTTTTCCATCCTCAGCTTCTTCCTCTTCTGCCTAAGTTCACTGCCATAGAACTGAAATGGAACAACTTCCAGTATTTCCCTAAAACACTATCTGTAATATTCACAGATTAAAGGAGAAAAAAAAGGAAAGCCCCAGAATCTGACAATCAGGGACTTGGTTCTCTCACTTCAATAATTTGATATTTTAGAGTCTTTTTAAAGTAGTGAAGTTAAAAAATCTTGGAGGTATGATATAAAATGAAACATAGCTGTATTAAAAGAAAGGTTGTGTCATTAATCTGTTAATCTCCTGAGAAAGAAGCTGGTTTCCCAAGGATGGAAAATATAGGAGATATTGTCCACCTTGACTTTTGTAAACTGTCACTAGGGGAAGTATTTGTGAAGATTTTCTATCAATTCTCCAATTCTTCTCCAATGGAGAAGACTAGAGGGTAAGCAGACTGCATTGAAAGGGGAAATACTGGACCAGAGGGGGCTTTGTATGCCAATGATTTCTTTTGTGATGCCACAAAAATTGAGTGTGCCAGTGGAATTTGTCATTGACATTTTTCTGGATTTTTTTTTTTAGGTGGTTAAACATGGCACAACATTATAATTGTAAATGTTTCCATCTTGCTCACTGGCTCTTCTGTGACTTCGCTCTGAGTTGCTTGTGCTGATATTGTGAGCAGCCTCCCATGGCTTTCTATCCATTGGGAGCTCCTTGGAAGGACTTCATGAGGAAAAGGCACGTGAGGATTAAGTGTAACACAATCATGAATCAAAAAGAAAGGGAAGAAAAAATGTGTCTGCCTCATCTTAACCTCCCACTGATTTTTCCAGTCTCCTCAGTATGGATGGAATAACTCACAGGACAGAGCACTTTAAATGAGTAATTGAAGTTAAAAGTGTTTGGATATGATGGCAGTACTTCATTATTAGTGCCCAGCCAGATTTCTGCTGCCTTTCTATACAATTTTGGGGTTTATCACATACTTGGAAAAGAGCAAGATGATTATGTTCTGTTTTTCTTCAGAAAATGCACTCTCATCAAGAGAAACAGAATAAAACCTGTCTTTTGTGCTAACAGTAGTAGCGGAGCACAGCAGCATACAGGAACTTTTCAATATAGAAGAAAATCAGTTCTCCTTGGGTCCAGATTAGGACCAAAATCAATAAGGGTATTATTTTTTTTCCCAGGGGATATTACCAGCTTGCTTTCTAAAAGCTTTACTTGAGTAGAAATGCTTTGCAGGGTGATCTGAAGCAAATGTGGAAGGTGCAATGCCAATCCTCATGTGGGAAATACCTGGTGAACCCACAAGGCCACCTTGTCTTCCTTTACATCTCCTAGACCTCTAGGTAAATAATATCCTAACTTTGCAAGGCTAAGTAAATAAGTACCTTCAAGTAAAACATACACAGAGGAAAAAATGAATGAGAATGGATGGCTGTGATGAGGTCCCCATTGAAGAGGAAAGGCCACGGTTTCACGGGAAGGTGCATACTGGGAAGAATCACTGTGAGGCATAAGACCTGTCAGAGTAACCAGAAGGATCAGAGGATTGTGATAAGGAATCAGTGCAAAAGCTGGAAACAGTGTCTGTCTGCTTTCCTGTTTTAGTGTGTACCAGCTTTTAAAATCCCCTGTCTCTCACTCTTCTCTAGTGTGCACTTCATTTAAAAGTTTAATATTACAATATCCACACGTTAATTCTGATCGTCCCCATATCCAGTTCTGCCTGGTCTTGGGAATGTGTAAAATCGATTTATACAGCACAGCTGAAAACCAAAAAATTGTTGGATTACCATACTGTGGTATACAATAAAAATATAGTGTTATCTAGGGAAGCCTGTAGCTGATGACAGCATAAATATCAACCCCCCAACTCATACCTCTGAGTATTTGGTTCCTGCATCTTACAGAAACAAGGATCTCTGCTGAACAGTGTGACATTTCATCACTTTGAATTTGCTGTGATGAATAATATTATATGCTATTGGTCTGGAAGAAGTATTACTATAGTAACTAGCACATGATTCATTTTTTATGGGGTTTTTTTTTGCTATATTTCCTAAGGGTTGCCTGTCTAGACTAAGATTGTTTAAACTAGCTCATGGTAATTAATTTTTTCCAGAGTGCTAAAAATATGGGACAGATAAACAACAATACTTAGATACTGCTTTTTGAAAAACACAGCAGGCCCATAACATTCTTGAAAATATGGGAATATTGTTTTATTTGTCACACTTTTATTAGTAGCTTTCTGTGTTGTTATTAATCCAGTTTAGTGACCTAAGGCTAGATTCCCACGCTGACAGTATTGCAACTCTAATGAAATCCTTAGACACCTAATATATGAAATGCTTCTGAGGATGAAAACAGAAATGGGATTGGTTGGTTTAAATCCAAGTAATGAGCTCACTTATTCATTTAAATCAGTAAAAAGAAAATCTTGGCATAAGTGATGTATTAATATTATATATTCTGGATTTGTACTTATTTAATTCCTTATGGTGATGCTTTTGGGTCACCAGTCCACAAACACACATTGGCAAATACCATCTTTATTACAGGGTCTTATCAGCAAAATGAATAGGAGGATGTGTTAGGTATTTGCCCATTTACTGATACATATGGAAATCTTAGTGTGCATTTACTGCATTCTTGTTTTTATTATGGCAAAAGGTGGTGTTTGATTATTTTTTGAAATTGGATTGTTTCATAAATTAGTCATCCTTGTCAAACCATGTTTGGAATTTATAGATAAAAATTAGAATAAGTAAATTAAATAGAAATTAGAGTAAATAAATGAAATAGATAGAAATTAGAATTCATAAATGTTCAAGGTTCCAATGAGAAATGTGGAACTACCATTTCCAAGAAGAGCCATTTAAAAATAGTTTAAATTACCTGAAGGACAATAATTATGCACACAGATAAGCTTATTTAAGCACATTTTGTATTTTAAATTAACTTAGAAACATGAAATATTATTGGAAATTGAAGAAGTCCTTTATTCTCACATGCTTCTTTTTCACAGAATAGGAGAAAAACTTCTCTGGTTTTATGCTTTTTTAAATTTCTGGTGGAGTTTGCAGCTTGAATAGAACTAATCATTAAACTGAACTATCTGAATCAATGGAGATCCAGAAAATATTCACCCTATATTTGCAGAAAGCTGACCAACCTTTGTCCTAAGGTTTTTAATTATTTCTGCCTAATACTTGATTTGAGCTCACCCCAGTCTAGGCCTCAGAGTACCAGTTTTATCATTTTCAATGGCTTTGTTGGAAAAATAAATAATCCAGTTTAAAAGTTCAGGAGCTGTGAGGAGGTTGTGGGATTTATTGTGTGGTAAATTGGCTTTATTCACCCTGAATCATATCCCAGGATAGCCATGGTAACTTTCTGTAACAAAAACACAGAAGACATGAGCTCTGTCAGCAGAACCAGCAGCAAATTTGCTTTCTGCCTTTTGTTTTTCATTTAAGTGATGGCAAGTTCAGAGGATCACAGAGCAGCATATGACATTTCATAAAGGTTCATAAATTATGCAGTCAGACTTGTTGGATTACAAAAGCCTGGGAGTAACAAGTGCTTCTTGCATTATAAATGAAATGGCTTATTTACAAAGATGACATAGCTATATTAATTGTGAGTAGTTGTGATTAAAGGGATAGGCCTGTGCTGTTTAAGGTGTTAATTAGAAGAAATTCCTTTTCCAGAAGAAACAAATGCATCTTCTTAGTTTGCTGTGGGTTTATTGAATAGCTTTACTGATTGTATTCTGTAAACCACCTTCCTTTTCCAACAATTTTAAGTGGTTTTTCCTCATGTATTAGCCTAACGTCAAGGCAATAAAAGAATCCTGCATCAAGGTTCACATTCAAATTTAAAACCGATGATGGTTTCCACGGGTAGGAAATTCAGTTTGTTGCCTGCTGCATGGCACTGGTCAGGCACCAGCTGGGGTGTGCTGTCAGCCGTGAGCGTTGGACGATAATTGGAGTAGCTAATTGGAGGCGTGACCCCTGAAATAAAGATGCTGCTTTACATCTGCAGTCATCTGTGCAGGGCCCGGGAACCTGCCCTGCTGACACTGCAGCTTGTGCTCCTTTCTCCCTGGTGGTATTCCCAGGCAGAAGCAGTTCCTGGGAGGTTCTCAGGAGACCCGTTTTGTCCTCTGAGGGCACTTCATCCTGCTCACGGCTCCTCGCGTTCCTTCCCCTGTACCCGCTCCGAGGGAGCAGCAATTCTTGGGCTTTCTAGGGAGATGCCAGTTTGTTTCAGCACAGAAATGCCCGGGGACTTGGTGTACCTGAGGAGAGATTTTGAGGTTGAGCTGATCGTCGCCCTTAGGAGCATCTCTGAGTGACTGCCCCTTTCCAGGGGCCTGTTGAGAAGAGGAGAAAGGGAGGTGGTGAACACGGAGGTGGGCAAGATTTGGGAACATGGTGGTCTTGGAAGACAGTGTGAGGGCAGGTGGTGGGTTGGCTTAGAGCGAGTTGTGGTGAAGGAGGATCGAGAACACAAGTGGGAGGCTGGGGTTGTGGGAGAAGATGAAAGATCAGAAAAATGAGGAGTCATTTGCAAAGTTGCAAAGGAGTCAGCCTTTCAGCCTTTTGAATGACCAGTTGCCTCTCTTGGAGTCTGCTGCCCTTCGTGCAGGGCTTGCGTGTTCCTTTTTTGCTGCAGATGGGTCAGTTTGGTGCTCATGAGCTGCATTACACACTGATTTTCTTTCTTCTGCTGTCATGCTCTCGTGTTATAAGAAGGATAAAGAAGCTTAATGGTGTTCTTGATTTGATAGATCAGCTTGTGACTTAAGCAAAATACCTGCCCTTGGAGATCTTTTTTGCTGTTCTGTTTCTCCTGCAAAGTAATTTGAACTTCTCTCTTTCTTCCAGAGGCTTGTTAGGCTGCCCTGGGTAAGGCTTAGCCAAGTGAGGAGGGGTATCCAGCCGTGCTGGGAGTTGGGAGCGTGTTCTGCAAGGATAGCAATGGAGGTTGTGATTCTCGTCTTAAACAGGGCAGGGTTTTACAAAGCTGCTGAAGTCTCAGGGAAGCTTAAGCATTAGTGACCCTTCAGGGATTAAAGAGAGTTTAGATTTTAGCAGGCATTTCACTAACGAAATCATAGCTTTATAATTAAATTTCACTTCCAAGTCTAGATGTTAATCGAAGCACATCCTTCCTTTTCTTGTTCCTGGGGTACATGGATAGTTCAATTAACATCATCAGCAGCAAGGAAGCATAAACAGCCAGAGGCACACAGCGCTGTGCCTGCATGGCTTCCACAGAAACAGGGCAGAAACTCCTAAAGGGATGAAAACCACTTTTCCTTTGTAGAAGACAAGCAAGCCCTTGGCATGTTTGCACTCGTGGCCCTTCTGTTTTCATTCCAGAATGGCTTTTTACTGAGAGCTGGCCTAAGATAACCTGCTCCTGCAGTGTTTACAGACTCCTTCTGAGATGTGCGTGCAGGCAGTCTGGTCCTGCCACAGTCTGTGAAGCCTCTGCCTCCCTCTGCTTCTGGCTGAGACACATTTAGTGAACCCAAATGCAGTTGTTGATGTACAAGAAGCCCATTCTCCGTCCTACTGAAGACAAACACTGGAAATGCTCCCTATCTTGAATATTATTGCACATTATATGTCACTTCTCATTCACTGGGTATATGTAACAAACTGAAATGAGAGTGATGCCTCTGCTTAAGAATGAGTGCAGCCAGTTTTGAACTCACAATGCATCATCAGTGTGTCAGTGAAATGTTTTATAGCAGCTTTAGAGGCAAAGAAGTCCATCAGATCTAGATTAGAAATCACCTTGCCAGAACCATGAATTTACAAGGAGCTGTAAGATATGGAGGTGAGGGAAGAGGGAAACAAGGAAAGCAAAACTTGAAACAGAGAAAAACAGATTCATGGGATGAACTGAGAGATTCTTCCTCCTGCCTTTTTTCAGGCATGTCTGAAGCTCAGTTGTGGCTATCATGATTCCTTGTCATCACACATATGAAATTTTCCCCTGGATTCCAACACTTCAGGCTTTTCATTAGGAATGAAATGAATCATTTTATGAATCATTTTATTGAGAATGTACAATGCAGAATTCTAGGAGCAATCTGATCAAGTTGTTTGCAGTGGTTAATTTTATACCCCAATGAGGGCCTTGCTTATTTTTCGGTCTTCTCATTAATTTTACATTATTTTACCTGACTGACAATCACAAGTAATTTAGATGAAGTATGCACCCATATAACCTTCTTGAGGGTTATCCAAATCAAGAGCATTGCTATTTTCTCGTAGGTCCAACAGTAGAAATGTGGTAAATTGGTAAATACGAAACCAAAAAAATATTCTGCATGCTTTCTTGGTGATGATGACGACTTTATGTGCTCATTAACCTTGCCAAGAAGACAGTGTCTGTGATATTTTACACAATATCCCTTAAAGGTGTGGTGATACAGAAAGTCTCCAACTTGGACCAAATATTAACCTATTTTGATTACTGAAATAGTCAGTTCCAGCAGTAATTGTGTAGTCTTTACTTCAGGGATTTAAAGCCATGCAATAGCATCCCATAAAGTTACTGCTAATGATGTAGTATTGGTTATGGTGGCTGCTGGCCTTACTAAATTTTTACTATATAGGCAACGTGAAAGTTTACTACTTTATTTAACAAGTGTGTTGTATAATTTTTACAGTAGGTGGTGATGACGATTTCCCCTTCCCTCCTTTTAACCGTGAGAAAAAGTCCGGTAATCTTCTTTTCCCCAAAGACTCATTGAAGGGCTTGTCAAGAAACAGAATCCATTGCAGTTCTAAGTTACTTTTTATCTTATTTGTTACAGCTTTTTCCTGAAGGAGAGCAGCTTTTTATTATAGCCAAAAGACTGGCTTTCTCTTCAAAAGACTTACATTGTGGCTCAGGCTGAGAAGTTTTTTGGCTTGTTTTAAATCAGGTTCTAAAGGGATCAAAGCATAAGGTGTCTATAGCATCTCATCTATAAAGTAGGATTACTCCTACCATCGGAAAGTTACTGTACCACAACTTGGAGTAGCTGCTCTTAAATGCATAGTTTTGAAAAAGAAAAGAAAACAAAGATTGTGGGAGAAAAAAAATTACCAAGCTGTATCTCATTGAAGACATATATTTACAAATTTTTGATAGGGTGGGGCTTAACTAGATGGGGTCACATGGAAAAGATTATTATGTAAAAGGTCCAAGTGTGCTATCATTAAGAAGAACTAGAAGATGGCAATTCTCAGGGATGTTTGAGCACTATTGTTCTTGAATATTGTACCAGGAATTTTATACTTAAATTGTGAAAGGCTGATGGACTTAGCTAAATAAGCTGTTGAAACTTCAGCACAGCTCTTGTGTGAGAGAGGAGCAGCCCTGGTGAAAATCAGAGCAGTTCCTGGCTTCTCTGGGTGGTGGCAATTGCCCCCTTGGAACACCTGGAGTGCCTGTTGTGCACTGGAGGTCCTCAGCACAGGGGCAGCCTCCCCACACCTTCCTCGTACCTGTCCTTCCTCCTTCCTAGCCCAAGCGCAGCCCTGGCCTCACTGCTTTGCACCTGGATCATCTGCACCTTCATAAAGCATCCTGACATACGGGTGCCTTCCACTGATACCAGGAGGGCTTCGATTTGGGCCGAGCCTACTGTTGCTACCTCTGGAGCAAAGATGAGGTTAGGGTTTTGTCTGCTTCGCCTCCACGGTGTTACCGCGAGATGCTACCGTATTGTGTGTGCCACCTGCCCAACTGGCTCTTCCCTGAGGCTTTTTCCTTCTTCCTTGCTTCAGGAGCAAGCAAGGAAGCGGTGATCCTGTGCCGAGACCGTGTGTTCTCTTTTGCAGTGGCTGAGTAACAGCTGGCTACTGGCTCTGTGGAAACTAGAGGGTGCATAATTCAATTTTCCCATTCGTGTTCCAGTTTCTACTTGGGATTTCCCCTTGGGGATAGATTTGTCTGCTCGCTAACTGCATTCAAGAAAAAGAACCTGAGAGACCCAACACACTGCAAAAGGATCCCTAGGAGGAATGGAAATCTTTGCTTGTGAAGGGTCACCAGAAAAGTGGCAGTAGGGTCACAGAATTAGCCTGCACCAGGGAAGAAAACATTCTTGCCTTCCATGTCGGGTTTTGTGCTGACGGGCACAAAATCTCTAACTTTGCATATTTGACTTAATGAAAACTGAGAAATGAGCTTGGCTCATCTTTACCAGGTAAATTGTGTGTGACCTCAGCACCTTTCCTTTTTCTATGTTGTTGCAGAGGCAAAGTAGTAGGCAGTAGTGTACTTTTCCCTGATGCAGGTAGTGAGAAAGGACACATATCTCAAGGTGGGTTACAGTATTCCTCGCCTGACTACAAATTCCGAGATCACTGAAGTAACAAAATTGATCTAAATGTCATGTTATCCCTTGGTTTAATGGGAAATAATTAAGATCCTCGCTGACATTATTAAAGGACGTGGGTTTGCTGTCTGAAGCATAAGAAGCTTCTTTTTAATCTCCAGTAAAAATGGACAGCCTTTCTCTGTTAATAAGTATTGCCTGCAGCGTGTAATCCCATGATCATAATGACTGTGCTTCTCCCTGTTCATCCCACTGGCAAATGACAGAGTGTCTGGGATGATTTGCACTGGAGGACTTGAGCTGTGTGGCACATGAGCAGGCGTGGGTGGAATTCAGGGATGTGTTTGACTTGGTCACTGCACTGACCCTTCAGTTCCCAGGACAAACTGCACTGGATGGAGGAGTGAAGCTGCACAGGAGCAGCTGGAGAGGGAGTCCATGGGTGTCGGAGCACTGCAGAGGGGCACAGGCTGGCTGCTGGTCATGGAATTCGGGCTGGGTTCTGTCCGTCACGTCACCTCCTGGGAATTGTAGCCTGACTGGGGAGTTGAGCGCAGGACCTGGAAATCAGGAACGTGTAATCCACCCTGGTGACCCCGGTGTGTCCTGCCTCTGCTCACAGGAGCAGGTAACGGGACACAGGACGCAGTGGCTTGGCGTGGGCCTCCTGCTTCCACTAGCAGCTCTCCACTAGCAGCTGCCAGCCAGGGGACTGAGCAGAGACATTCAGTCTCAAATGCAAGGGCCCTTCATCACCTTCAGTGCTCTCCATTTGGCTGCCACAGCGTCACAACGAGCCCTTGGCAGAGGGAAAGATTTAGCCTCGGGAAACTGAGATTTATTTTGAAAAGTTCTTTACTGTAATATCTTCCTTCTCTCTGACTGCGCCGTGGAGGCATCTCATTCTTATCATGCAGGAAGTAGGTGAGGCTCTCTGATACTATTCTTTTAAAATCAAAACATTAAAACTACCGTGCAATGATTTTCACATTTTCCAGGCATCCCTCCCGCCGGCATTAATTGCCCCCCTGCTGTTGCTGTTCCAAAGCTATTTGCTCTTTCTGTATGCAGCCCTTGTTCACTGCTGCACTAAACCTTTGCTGCTTTGCAGTAAAAAAAGCTTTATGCAAATGGCATTGAAATGAGGTTGATAAAGTGATAAACAGTTGCATTTATTGATTGCAACTGTTGTGGTTTAGTTTGTTATTTTACAGTTAATTTTGTGGAGGTAAAGGACTTCACAAACTCCCTTCTGGTGTCAATGAAGTAATACACCACTCCCATAACAGCGTTTGGAAGGTGTGGTAGGGCCACCAAGCCAAAGTGATAAGGGGGTCACATTCATCCAATGTCACAGCTTCCCTTTCCCCTGTGGCAGATCTCCCTCCCATCTTGAAATGTCCCTGTACTTAGCAGTTCTCCTATTTCAATTACTGTGTCTTTGGATGGCAGTTAAGTTTCATGCCCCTCTATTTCCTCTGTCTCTCTGCTCCTGACACATTATTATTCTTACCAGTGACTGCATGAGACCTCCAAAATCCCACAGTCCCCAAAAGTAATTACAGATACATTACTGAGCAATCCCCACTGGTAGGCTGGGTCAAGTGCTTTATTTTTATCCAGGGCAGCTACCAAGGAGTGTGGTTGACTTTTGCTTCCCCAGTAGCTGCATGAAAAGACAGGAGTACTTCTGTCACCTGAGCATTTCAGCTGTAGCTGGGGGTGGGTCCTCTCCCAGCTCTGGAGTACCTGGTACCCAAGCAGGGTTGCTAGTGGTCAGCGTGGAAGGTCCAAGGTCCTCGTGAAGATAGTGGATAAAGATAGAAAAAGCGGGAGGGGTAAGCGAGCACGGTTGGATTGTATCTTTGTCTGACACAGGCTTTGATGACCTGCAAGCGTGTGCTGATCCTGGAGCTCCTGAGCACGGCTACAAGACGCCCAGCGCAGGCGTTTTCTTTGAAAGCGTGGTGGTCCGGTTCCATTGCCAAGAAGGATACAGGCTCAATGGCACTTCCAAAAAACTTTGTGTGAGACACTTTAATGGCTCCCTGAGCTGGAAACCCAGTGATAAACCTGTGTGCCTACAAGAAGGTAAGTCAGTTTTCTTCAGACCGCTCAGCATGTCAGTTCTTCTCACTTGTCCATGTACCATGTCTGTGTGTCTCTGGACAAAACGCAATGGACCGGAGTCCATTTCACCGTGTCTTATTGGATATGTACTTTAATTTTCCACCCGTAGTCCTCGTTTGTCAGTTAAATTTGTACCATGTGAGGCTGTGTGTGTTGAAAGGGACATAAAGACGTGTGGAAACAGAATTTAGCCTCTTTTAACTAGGTACAAATTGATGCAGAGAGGAAAAACAACCTCCATTGTAAGTTAACTGTAACTATTTATTAAAGCTGCCCACTTAATTTTCCTTTCTGCAATATTTTACTGGGAAAATACAATCAATTTCCAATGCTGCTGCTCCTGCTAATCAGGAATTTTAAACAATTGTATTTTATAATGTGTGCATGAGTCAAGTAGCAAAATCAAATACAAATAGACTGCAAAAATTTAAAGCCAGGGTAGAAGTTTACTCTGAGGTAATTCAGACTATTATGGCATAGACCAATTTATTTTTATTGTATATTTGAAATTGTATTTGGTTTTAAATACTTAGGATGTTACGTTGCTTTCTTCTTCTAGGTCTTAGAGGCAGGATTAATTTGAATTTCATAACTGTAAATTTTGACCAAAGTACACCCAAGCAGCACAAATTACTTATTTCACCAAGTATATTAAAGATATAACCTGTCCTGGCCGTTGATTTATTTTTGGTCAACAGAGCTATTAAAGTCAACAGACATGAAGAGTGTTAGTTAAATAAAGTGTTTACATTTTAGTGTTCTGATTTCTCCACTGAAGACATTAGCCATTGCCTCATTGTCTTCATGGTGGAGCAAGATAAATTCTCCTTCAGGTTACCTTTCACCATTTAAAATCAAATAAATACACGGACTTTATTCAGAGGTAGTTGAAGACTTATGTGGCACACAAACACACTTAGTGTATAGGATCATGCATCACTCAGTGTGTATAAAAACTGTATACAAATCACTTGTTTGTGGTCCTGGGGGCATGGGTGTGACAGTCCTGTGCCAGGACAGGGATGTGCCACAACAGGGACGAGCAGGCCCTGGGAAGACCACGCTTGGGAGGTGCATGTGAAGGGAACACCCCTAAACAGTGGCCAGTGTGAAAGTGGTGCATGAGACACTGGAGAGAGTAGCCAAAGGCAGCGGGTGAGGAATGCGTGGGCTTTCAGGCAGCTGGCCTGTTGGCAGGAGAAATTTTGGTAAAATATGTTCTCCTGGACATATGTGAGGCCATGGGCTACAGAGCCATGAGGGGCACAGTCATGATGTCTACAAATAAAGGCGAAGGGGTGCCAATAACACCTCATTGTATGGCCACATGGGTCAGCTTCAAATAAACAGCCTGATGCCTTTAAAGATAACTATGTATGAAAATCGTGCCTTCTTCTGTGACAGCCACTTTTCATAAATGACCTTGTCTCTCATCTCACGGTTATTTAAGAAAAAATATGTAGGGTGACACCTGCCTGTGTCTAAACTGGCTATTGGAACTACCAGAAAAAGTTTTATTGCTTGGAAATTCTGTTTCCTTAAGCATAGCAGGGAGCTAGGAATGTTGGTGTGCATCTTTGAAATGTTGCCTGCATTTCAAATGCATTTGTTAAAATAAGCATTAATGTGTTTTATTGAATATTCAAACCTCTTCCCAAGCCCTCCAGCCCAGTGGAGGAAGTTTCTGATCTCAATGCCATCAGCAACAAAACTGCCGCTAATGTCAGTGTGATCAACGCTCAAACCAGGTGTTTTCGGAAAAGAAGATGACAATGTGATGGATGATGTGACAACAGTTGCTTTAGAGATAATAATTACTTTCCAGCGCAGAACGCTTTAAAAGGATTGCTAGCCAATGCTCTGATCAAGCAAAGCACTCTAAGCTGGAGCATAACTGTAATTATGTGATTAGTCTTGTTAAAGTTCTGTACTCAAAATTAGGCACGTGCAAAAATGCTTCTTATTATTTGGACCAAATAGTAGGACCCTGATTTAGGATTTAGTGAAGCAAGTGCTTAAGTCCTTCCCTGATTAACATTATAATAATACCTCAGGTATTAGATTACAGCGCTAATTCTTCTTTCCAATGCACAATAGCACCACTGGTTCAGAAGAAATACTAAGCAAAGGCTCAGTGGCAGTCCATGAGGCCTAAGCATCGCTTAAGTGATTTTTAGACTGATCCTTTTGCACACTGGGAGCAGAATATTGAGAGAGGGACATGGTGGGCAGGTGGACAGTGTCAGAACGTGGCACATGTGGAGACGAGTTAAGAGAGAATTACAACAGGGTTTGTGATTCTCAGCTGTCTAATGACATACATAAAAGTCTTCATTGCAGAAATTCTGTAATGATATATAGAAAGAAATTTGAAATTTCTAGCAGCTGCTGGAGAAGGGAGAAGTTAATGTTTTCCCATTCATCATTACCTATCACAAGGTGAAATAAACTTTATGCCACATTTACCATTTACGGTGGGGGTGGCTGCTCTCATGTAGACCATGAGGTCTACACACCTCTCATCCCAGCATATATAAATGTCAGGCAGTGCCAGCTGAGCTTGAACAGTAAAAACACTCCGTAGTTTGGAGTTCATTTATTCTCAGGAGTTTGCATTCGGCGAAGGATAATTTTATGTCTGTATCTTATGTATGTTTAATTGTCGTTATGTATTTACTAGCACAATCTCTAATCACAAATGGATGCTATTTACCAAAGGAAGCAAAGCAACCTGTTTCAGAATGTAATTCATTTAAGAACTAATACGTTTGCCTGGAGTCTTCACCCAATCCATTTGATTTTATAGGTCTGTCATTTCTCGTTAAGAGGCAGGAGATTTTAAGTGTCAGGATGAGAATGAAGTTGCATGACTTGGTGCCCAATAAATGCCCTGTCAAAAATCTGTATGCTTAGAGTTATGTTCTTATGTTGATGTACAGCATGTTGTGACTGTACCTTTCATCAGCTCTAATACGGTTATGCACATAAATACCAAACCTCTGAGGTAGGAATTTTGTATTTACTGTTTAAGAGCAGTATGTCATGTTGTTCACACTTTAATCTAATCTTCTCCCACTGTGATAATGTGGCTGCTGAGGCTGTTGCCCTACTTGGAACAAATGCTAGCTCTTTCCTATGAGATTGAATCTAAATTTACAGTCTGCATGGAGATGGCAACGAAGCGAGGAGCTGTGCCCTCCTCTCCCTGTGCTTCTGCAGGCAGAACACCTTGGAGATGTTCTCAGTGCCTCATTCTCCCACTGACAGGGATGATAAACCTGCAGTGAAAGTAGTGGACTAGTACATGGTTTGGCTACAGCTTTCCTGTTGGACATTTAGCCCTCCATTTGCTTTGCCTTTTTCCCTGAATCTGTGAGATGACTGAAATATTTTTATTTCCCCATCTCTTATCTGTCTTGCCCCGTGTTTGCTGATTCTTAAGCCTGGTTATGAGCACTCTGTGATATTTGTAACCAGGCCACAGATCTTAGGCCAAGTCTCTTTGCACTGCTGTAATACAAGCAAAGCCAATAAAGAGAAAGTGTTATTTAATATGCACTAAAATACTGTGTTTACCACAGAACAATCCTAATAACACAGTACTATGGATTTAGCACTACTAAAAGAATAAACGAGACAATATTGTTCTTGAATGTTTACTTTTAAGAGCACAGGGTGTCGATGAGCTGTCCTTGCATCAAACCAATTCTTCATGGTACTCCTTTCATCCTTCCTCCCTGTTTCTCTCTGTTCCAGCCTGCCAGTGGTGTGGCTCAACGTAGTCAAGGCTAATTCAGAGACTTTTCCACAGTGAGATACGCAGGAGCACAAGATCTCTGCATTTGAATTTACATACAGATAGCAAACAAAACAGTGCCAGAGCAGGGATTGGGATGTTGTTCTTCAGTTGTACACACTCTTTACAGTGTTGGAAAGGTCCTTGATGTGGTTTTGGCCAAGGTCCAGCAGTACTCCTACAGAAATCCTACAAGCACTTTCTTGGATTAGCATGGACCAGGGATAATTTTTGGATGGTAAGGGCTCATCTGCAACTGATACAAGCTTATTCCAGGCCAGCTGGTACCCATGGATGGTGTGGCTATCTCCATGGTGTCTAGGTCCTGCCTTCCTTCTGGGTTGCTGTTGTGGTCCAAGTGCTCTTTGGAGGAGGTAGGGTGATCTTCTTTCCACATGGGCTGGAAGGAACAGTTCTGAGAGGTTCTGCATGGTTTGCACCTGAGCAAAACACGCTAACTATACTGTTTAACAAATTTTGTTCTTCAGACCAGTCTTCTGTGATGGAGGACGCACTTGGTTTGCTAAAGCCAGAAGTTCCTAATGTAGAAATGTTCGTGAAAGTTAGGGCAAAGTGAGCCGTTGTGCCTGTCAGGCTGTTGGGCCTGCTGGCTCTACCCCACCTTTCTCTGCCCCTGCAAGATAAGAAATGTGTCCTTTTGGCTGGTCCATTTTAATGTTCACACAGTAGATAGAAGCAGATCATGTAAAACTGCCAGAAAAGAGTGTAAGTCACAGCCTTTGCTGTTCGATGCTGGTTAAAGACTGTATATTCCCTTAAATGGTTTAGCAGCTTCCACGGATTTGCTGAGAAGGACTTAGAATAAAGTAGTTTATTTTCTAGGACAGGACATTTTAAAATTCAGTCACTTCCTTCTAGCTTTTCCATGCAGAATTGGTGCCAGCTAATCCAGTTGTTTGTGGAGAGGTGGCTACTGCAGTTTATGCCTGACTAATTGCTAAACAATATGAATTCAGCCAGTGGGAAAGCATTTGCTTGCAAGGCATCAGGAAAAAGAGCTGTAATATTGTGGTCCATTGGTCTGGCATTTAGCTGGGGCTGTAATAAGCCTGTTATCAAAGTCAGCCAGGATGTGGCAAGCAGAGGACGGTGCAGTGAGCAACTTATCGCTGTTCTCTGCCAACATCTACCCGATTAAAATGATCCCATCTGCAGCTGTTCCTTGGAATAATAAGGATGGAGTCGCTGCAATAGATCATTGTGTACAGAATCAATTTCCCCCACTTTGAAAGTGAAATCTCGTGTTTTACTGTGCTGTGTGTACACACAGCTCCTTTATTTGTACAGCGACAGACAGACATTGTAGCAAGAGAGGGAGCTGTTCACTGACCTTATCTTCTGGCACCCATCTCCAATCTCCTGCTGCGTGGCTGCCGAGCAGGTTCTCCATCTATCTCATCCCATCCTCCTGGGGTGCCCAGGACAGCCTTTTCGTGACAGCATTTATGGCTTAGTGTAAGGCATTTCTTCTAGGGCATCCTCTGCTCTCTTCTCTGCTGATTAACTTTACAGAGAGAGAGAGGAAACTGTTCTATCTTTGAAAGTAATGTCTGCACCCTCGCCAGTGTATTTTACAACCTCCAGTTAGGGCATGGATCCTCCCAGACTTGTGCATTTAAAAAGGAATAAATTCTAAGAAAACTTCTTGCCGCAGTTTCTCAGCCCACCTGGCTGGTTGCCAGCCCTTCCTGCTGCCAGTGGCAGGAGGCAGCAGCTGCCAAGAAGCTGAAAAGTAACAAGAGAAATGGAAGAATTTTTAACTAATAATGTGCTCAGGCCCCATACAAAAAACTTAGCTAAGTACAATGTATTTTAGAAACATCCCTGTGATGGGAAGGTACAAAAGTATGTTTTAACAGGGGGAGCAACACTGTTCCCCTTCAGGTTAGTAAAATTTAGCGATGGAGTCTCAGAGTAATAGAACCCCCCCTAGTATGCCTAACTAAATAAAAACATTATAAAATACATTTGCTTTTAGTAGGTGGTGAGTGCTGCGCTAAATGACAGTTTTATCTTCCTTCTACTTGTGCTTCTAAACAAACAAGCTGTCACTATCACTTTGCTTAGTGCATACTAACAATTAATTGCTAAATACTAATTTAGCTTTGCCTCTTCCTCTTTAGCAAGAATTACCCATGAAAATGGCAGGAACTTTCTCTTCTATGCAAGTCTCAAGGGATTTCTTTTTTTTTTTTTCCACCTTAATAAATACAGTATTCCTAAATGAATATAATTGCCTCCCATGGTAGAAGTGTTGGGGGAATAAAACAGCATAACACAGGCTTATAGTATTTTTTCTGTCTTTCTTGTGTTTGAAATACTTCTTGGGTTTTGATGCCTGGAAACTTTTATTACCATCTCTGTCATGGATTGACTGCTGGCAGACAAACACAATTTTTCTCCCAATGTTTAATCTTTCCCTGTCTTCTGTTTCATCTCACTTTGCCTTTGTGATGAGGATGAACTTTGAGGCACCCAGGCTATTCCCTCATACCCTCTTGCCTTGTTTCTCAATTATTCAGTATTACTAGGGGATTTTTCCCCTGCTTCCCCTTTCCACTTTCTACATCTTTCAGTGTTCTGAGTTTCATTTTGTATTTTGGTGTCTTTGGCACTGGTACCTAGAGTGAGATATGTGAGTGTCTGATGCATGTATCACAGACAGGTACTAGAGCCCATCCCTGTAAAGCACTTCAGGTTTGTAGTCCCTTCTTGAGAGTCTTCTACAAGTACTCGAGATGCTGCTCAGGACCCTAAAGATCCTGTTCTCTAAAGGCATATGAATGCAGGCACGCAAAACTATCTGGTTTAAAAACATAATCAAAGTGATTAAAGTGAAGGCATTCTTATAATGAACTCTGTGGAATGGAGCTAGATAAACCCTTGTAAATGTACTTGATTTTCATCTGTCTCTCTGCTAAAACTGCAGATTTTCTGTGTTCCTCGTGCCATGTCTGTATTTTATCTTTTCTTTCGTCCTGTCCGTAGTGCTGTCAGAGTCTGCCTTCGCATGGAACCTTGGGATAGTCAGACTTTGGGGTGCAGCTTGCACACATGATGAATGGAGGGCCAAAATAACCACAGTCTTCCTGAAGGCTCCTAATTTTGTTGGTCTTAAAAAGGCTGGGGGAACGATCCATTATTGAACCTGCACTTCTCCTATTGTGCCACAGACTTCACAAAATGGTGGTTTACTAGGGAAAGGGCACTTTTACTGAAATGCATGTATTTTCCAAACAGTTTAAGCACAGCACTTGTATTGAATGCTTACTTCTGTTTAAGAGCTTGATTACTGAATAGCAAGCCATGTTTTTTTAATTAAGTTACTATTTCTTTTTCTCATGAAGTCACAGATTGCCTTGTTCCACATGTTGAAGATGCAGAGGTTCATAACAAGACATACAGGACTGGCGATAAGTTAATAATCAGCTGTCATGAAGGATTCCAGATCCGTTACCCTGACTTAGACAACATGGTTTCCATATGTCAAGACGATGGAACATGGGATAATCTACCCATATGTCAAGGTTTAGTACTCCAGCACGTCCTGTTTTATAGCTCATGCATCTTGTGATAGTTTGCCAATGTTTTTTCCTACAGTTGTAAGGATGTCAGTGATCTGATAAGCTCCACAGTGCAGTGTTTGAGTAGTGCTGCTGCTAAGATTTTTTTGATTTCTCTTCCCCTTTGCTCACTGCGGGAAAGATGCTGCTTCCTGAACGTTCCCATGTTTATAATACTACTTTAAATACTGCTTTTTTGTTTGCAAGCTCAAATCTGACACAGATACACTGCATCAAAAAGTAAAAAACAAGCAAGGTAATCAGTCAAAAGTTCTGATGGGCATCTTGCATTTCTTCACAATTAATTTGTGGAAAAATTTAAGCTTCTAATTGCACTTTATCTTCCTTTACCTTGTGCAGAAGGCAGGAGTAGAGGAGAGAAACTGGAACCTGTTCTTCTGTCCGAGTTTTCAGCAGAGCTGTTGATTAGATTCACAGTCCATTAAACCTTTACGTATTGACTGAAAATTCAGGGTGTGCGCAGGGATGATTTTGGCCAGAAAAGCCATTAGCCGTAGAACTGGAAATATCAACAGCATGGGATCCCAGCTCAGCTTATACTGTGAGAAATGGCTGGGGGTAAGCCAGCTTTAGTGAATGGAAATTCAATAACCCTGGGCTCCCTTTCCCTTCACATTTCTAATAAGCACGTCTGAGTACCACTGACTCCGTTTTAACCAAGTCACGTCTTGGTAACAAGCTTGGCTCACTGAACAGCAGCGAGAGATTTTAACTGAGGAGCAGACTGGGTTAGTCCCAACTTTCCTCAAACCCATCTGTCGCCTGGTAGAGGTAGCACTTCTCTGTAGGCACTTAATTACACTGTCACACCAATTTGCAGAGTCAGGGCAGGCAGGCAGGGGAGCTGGGACACTTCTCAGGAGCAATAGCACATCAGACTGTCCTCCAAGATCTTGCCTTCGACTGTGGCAGAAACTTAGACACATTACCAGACTAGCTCAGCATTTTAGATGCACACATTGTATCTGAACAGGCCTAACAGCAAAGGGGAGGTTCTGCAAAACCACAGCAAAGTGGATGCCAGTTTTGGGGTAGCTTATCAGTGATGGCATCACATGTGGCAGTATGAAGTGTACAGCCCCTTTCTGTGGGGGTGCACCTCACATCTAATTTAGGTACATTAAGACTCTCGCAGTAGGAGGAGATGAATGCTTAAAAGATCAATTTACAGATGCTGTATTTCCCAAAGATACATGTGCAAACTTCGTGACAGGCAATATTTACTGAGTAAGCCCAAGAACCCCAAATACCCCTTGGCTTCCTTTCACGAAAGGGAATTAAATCTTGTGAACTCACCAAGGATCATTTGGGTGCGCTTCGGTCCATATTCNTTTCTTCTCCTGTCTCTTTGTTTACCTTTCTTCCCTGATTTTGGGATTTCAATGGGAATAATTTTGGCAAGTTTTAGTCCATTTCACTGCAACTGAGTTGATCTCAGTGCGATTGTTTGTAGTCACTCCATTACAAAATTTCTGGTTTCTTTCAATTGCATTTTTGTTTGACCATATCTCCTTCCCAGAGTGGTTTTTCAACTCTGTCCTCCAGTTTCAAGATTTCATTCCCTTTACTTTTTCATTCCTGTTATTTCTGTTGCTGTGTTTATACTGTGAAACACAAGCAATTTCTCCTACTCAATTGTCAGTATTAACTGCTTTTCAAAATAAAAGCAGTGCTAATAAAAGTTAAGAAATCAATTGCACAAGACCCAAGTGCTGTGATTACCAGGCAGGCAGAGAATAGGCAATTCAGATTCAAGAGCCTGTCATATTTTGCCAAATTGCATAAAGTTAGAGCAGAATTCCAGAATTTTCTTTTTGCCCTGTTAGGCAGTGGTAAGATCAAAGCCACTTGTGTACTTGCTCTAGGTAGGCTGTCAGTTACATTTCTATGGTCCTTTCATTACAAAAGGCAGGGGGGTCTTATGACACAAAGATGCCATTTTTCCCCTGCCAGAGCAGTGGGGAAGGATTATAGAGTGTATAAGAATCTAACCACTATTTTTGCCATGAGATAATAATATTATTTACTGGTCTGGAATGTTACTTAGCAAAAAAATGTCAAAATGAAGTTTTTCAAGCACCTTGACTTGTTTGGAGACCTCGGAATTTTCACAAACACTTGGCTGTCATACAAATTCAAATAAATCTCTGTCCTGCATGACCAGGAACATAATGAGCATTAAAATTCTGAGCCAGCAGGACCAAATTTTCCCTGATACAATTCAGAGAAGAGTAAGCTTGGTCTTGCTTGGGCAGTCCGTGCTCTTTCTGTCCCACTGGGGGCTGCTTATGTCGTCCTGCTCGATGAGCTGCTCAGTTTGCAGGAATTAGTGTGTTGTGCATGGGGCATTCTTGATCAGGGTAGAAGCAGCAGCCATCAGATAGGATGCTTGAAGCTTGATTTGAGCAGGGACTTAACCAGCTGCTTAAACAGCTATCGAAATCGTTGCTCTGGTGGTACAGCGTGCTGCAAAAAGCTTTCAAGTTTTTTCTTTTATTTTCTTTTGGGTTTGTTCCTCTCCCTCAAAAGACCATTGCAAGGAAATGGCTGCTTGAAATGCTGCTGAGGCTTTTTGTTTTAAATGCTAGTACCTTTAAATGCCAGACTGATTTTTGTTTCCTCCTCTAGCTTAAAATTATGGGAGTCCTATGAACGTCCTTCACAAATTCCTAGTCGTGGCAAGAGACCTATTTATGGGCTGCCATAATGCAGCTTCCATTAGTTACATAATTCTAAAATACTATTTTTTCATTCCATGATTACTACTCATCTTTTCTTCACATTATTGCAAATTAAAAAATTAAACAGTATCAAGTATTACCCAGAGGGTCATTTCTAGGGCCATGTTACAAAGACATGTCATCTGTTAAATTCACTGCTCTTTGCTGCCCCAGATTTGGTTGGTGACCATTTAACTGTCAGTGCTCAGTACCAGCCATGATACAAATCCCTCAGGAATAATTCCAGAAGTAGAACTGGAACACAGTCTCTGATTCTGACTGCATTTACAATTTCTGATGATAACAGGTACCTATTTGATAACGTAGTCTGAGACCTTGCTCAGTGTTTGTCATGGGACTGCTCCTAGGAAGTCACGTCCCTTTAGGCTTCCTCAGACTAGAATTCCAAAGTCATTAATTCTGCCTGCAAATCTTTTACAGTTGCACGCACTTTGTCACAGCAGCGGTTTTAATATTTAAGAGGGTTTACACGCCTGTCATTTTTAGGAGGAGGACTAAAACTCACCTTTTATATAAATGACAATCTTCATTTTTTCAATATTCTACCTTAAAAAGAAATTGCCATCTGCTGAAACGGTGAATGTTTGTTAAACAAAATACCGTCAGTTTATTGATGAAAAAACCTTTCCTGGATTTGTTGGGAGTGGAGCCCACGCTAGCAAAGCGTGTGGGCTAAACAACAAAAGGGTTTGAAACAGGATAATGAGGCAGATATATCTGAGGGAGATCATGCAGACATGCCATTCATAGTGGAGAGGATGAAAAATATCACACTCCTCAATTTAGGAACTGTAACTGAGATGTGTGAAGATGACTGAGATAAGCACTTGATAATAAAAGAAACCTCCCTCTTCTTAATTTGCAGGTTGCCTGAGGCCGTTGGTTCTTCCTCATAGTTACATTAACATATCTGAGTTCGGGGCCTCCTTCCCCGTAGGAACAGTGGTGTATTATCAGTGCTTTCCCGGATATAAACTAGAAGGGGCAGAGATCCTTGAGTGCATGTATAACCTTATCTGGTCAGATAGCCCACCTAGGTGCCTTGATGTGGAAGGTAAATGTCTTACTGTTTGTTTATCTTTCCAGTTTGTGAGATCTGCATGCTCTCTGTGATTTTAACTCAGGGCTGCAGCCACGGGTCCACTCTCAGTGATGTTTCCACTGACTGTGCAGAGCCTGTGTGGGTTCTGCTGAGGGCAGCCTGCTGTGCTTCCCTGCACCCTCAGCTCTTGGTGTTCCCTGAGTAGTGTTTGCTCTCGCAGTGTCCCAAGTGCAAGAGGGAAAGCTCCTAATGATTGCTTTGCCTTTAAAACGCAAACTCTCTGCTGCCTTTCTGATCAAAACACTGAAGAAGTTACATAACTCACCTTCCTGTGCAGATGGTCAGAGCTCCTACACATATGGATAGATTTCCATGACCAGCTAAAAAATACCCCACAGAAACTCCTAGTTTGGGCTGTGCCAGCTGCAGTCATTATTCAGCACCACACGGTGCTGCACACTCGAGTTTTCGCTGTCTCTCGTAGTAGTTAACCTTAAAGAAGGATTGACAACTACAACAACCTAACTAATTTATTGATGAGGAACATAAAAACCATTCCGTGTGAAACAGATAGATCCTACCAAGCCAAAAGGAATAATCTGCGACTAGAGCTGGGATGAAGGGTGTTGTAGCGCATTTGTATTTGCGTCCCAGACATTTAAAACAGCGGAACCTGATGAATTGCTCCATACATTGCCAAAACTGCATAAACTACCCTCCTCCATCTTCACATCCCAAATGAAACATCCTGGGGAGTCATGAGAATCCAAATACATCCTCTGCATTTCATTCCCCTAGAAGAACTACATTTTTGTTCTATTTCAAGCCTGTAAGGAAGCTCTCTATATGTAGAATTTAGCTAAAAGCAATTATGGGAATTCATATGTGATGCTTATGTCACTGAACTAAATACTAAGCATTCTGGAAATGCAAAAATTTGCCAAAAGCATCAACAAAATGATAAACTGCACAAAAATAATTAAATGATCCTTATTTTTAGCTGGCAATTCAAGTTCCAAAATTCAAAAATGCCTTTGCAATTTTGGAATGACAAAACAAGATGATTTTTTTGTTTGTTTATTTAGCTCACCATGAAAGATTAATCCTCAATCAGCTCTATGTAAGGCATTTTTGGAAGGCTTGTTTGTCGTTGTTTATAGAATGGAAAACACATTAAAAAATCAGAGGGGCCCTGTTAGGCTTAATCCGAACAATATAACTGATTTGATAAAAATGACAGTTCTTCAGTTAGACAGATAAGAGCATGAAATTCAAGCATGTGAAGCAGAAGAAGCTGTGTCTTACTGTCACTTAACACAGGTCAGCATCCCAGCTGCTATCAAAATACCCAAGAAAACTCACGTGCTCATCGTTTCTTGCTTGTATTATAAAGTCATAGAGGCTCTTTTTCTTGATAATTTAAAACATGAGGCAAGAACTTCTGCCCGTTTTAAATTACACGTCAGAAGTTATCGTCCCCCCTCGACTGTGATGATCTGTGATGGGGGAATCGGTGTGTGCCAGATGCTGGGCCAAGGCCAGCGGGGAGGCCTCTTGAGTTCTGACTTTGATTCAGCCTCCCTTTGAATCGCTTTCTTACTGCTCTCTTTAAATGCCAAAACTTTCCATGGTGGTTTCACGTGGGCATCCCATCAGTGCATTCGTTAAGTGAACCACGGGAGACCAAATCTGGAGCACACTACTTGCAAGAGCTGGTTCTGCTCAGCTTTAGGGGAGGAGAGGGAGCTGCCAGCTGCACTCAAAGGTCACTCCTGACAGCTCCCCTTGCGAACTCTGCTGTAGGACCGCTTCAGCAGGTGTGCAGTGATCTTCAAAATGAATCCAGATAGGGTAAATCAACTCGAGATGCCCTTGTTTGAAAGTGCTTGTTCGAGTGATTTACGCAAGGAGTGCCAGTCTCCAGGAATCTTGTTACAATCCACTACTCTTAATTAGTGGTCAAAATTCCTTCCCTGCATATTTTTTCATTCTCCACCTTGCATTCCAATGTCAAGCTCATTTTTCAGCGTTCCTTTTGTGTGTGCGGTGTAATCTCGACAAGCAGTATTTTTCACAGAGGAAATCTGCAAATAACAAATTAATTCCATTTATTTCTTTCCATGTTCAATTAAAAGTGTATTGTAATGACATTTCCTGCTCAGTATTTTAATATGGTAATGATTAAAAGCAAATGACTGCTAGGAAGCTATAGCAAACCATTTGAGAGCTTTTATTCTCCTATAAACAATGCTGCTTACAGCTTCCTCATTCAGATGTATGCTCTTGTTGAAGCCTCTACGGAAGGGATTTCCTAAGTTTGTGTGTAGTCACAAAAATACTATACATCAATCTGGTGAATTTTTTTCCTCTTTGTTAGGGCAAATAAGTTCTGAATGAAAGGTTTGTAGTTCTATTTAAATAGAAGGTCACACCAGGGACCACACAGCTCCTATTGCACATCAGGCTTTCTAATGCTTCCCAGCCTATTCCCTCAATATTGGTGAGCACAGAGCTTCCACCAGCTCGGGTGGGAGACTAATTTTTGCTGTTAGGGAAGGAGGTGGTATATTTCTGGTAAGTGAAATCAGTGCTGCTTTAGTCAGAGCATAGATAGAAACAGTGTCACCTGGCACTGAAGTGCAGCCAGCAGTGCAGAGCTGAGCAGCGACTGCTCACAAACAGCTGTTTGCATCTGGCCAGGGCGGTGGCTATGGCTCAGGCAAAAAAGGGATGCCTCTAGCTCAGATTGCCAAGTGTTTGCTGGTATGAGATCCTCTTCTTAACTGCTTGTACCTTTGCCAGATTTAAAACATTTGGAATGATTTTTGAGTGTCTGCCTCAAGCTGAATCACTTGGGCGGCTTCATTTGAAATGGTTGAGCGATATCAGAGAAGGACAGTAAAGGAAATGGTGTTGCTTTACCAGTTCTAGAAAATTTTACAGTCATTTGGAGGATAAGATGAAGCATTTTCACACTGAATTTTCTTTTTCTTTAACTTTCTTAATTTCCTTTTCTTCTAGTGGACTTCCACAATTATTCAGAAACTTTTTAAACCTTCTTTTGTACTGAAACTCAATAGACACTTCCAAGAAAATTGAAGGAAAATGGGCTTTGGGTTTTTTAATATGATTTTTAAATTACCAATTAGGGGTTAATTATCCATCTGTAGAAACTGATGTAAGTTAGTGATCACCTTCTGTAAAATCTGGTATGCAAAACATGGGTGCAGAATTAATGAGAGTGAAGAATACCACGTGGGGTATAAATATTAATTGTAAAATAAATCAAACGTCTTCCAAAAACATCAGAGGAGAACAAACACTTGAAAACATACCTATTTGGAACTCTGTGAAATGAAACATTTAAAATGAAGAAATGTTTATTATATGATACTTTAAAGTGAATTAAGATATTACACAGGATTTTGAGAATAAAAAACCCCAAAAAACCACAAAAACCCTGAACCCAAGAAATCCCAAACCAAACTGGAAAAAAAAAAACCCTTGGCCATGAGTACTTTGGGAACATGATCTGCATATGATTACATTCCTTGCCATCTGGAGTCTGTATTTTAATTTTTCATGCCTTCTGGAAATCTTCCAAGGAGATGTAAGGAACAGTTCTTATAAAGAACTGGGTGAGGAGTGGCAAGGGAAGCAGATAAAGAGAGGAAGGGCTGGGAGAATTTGATTATAGTGCCAGAAAATAAAGCAGTTGTATGGATAGTGTCATTGGGAATTCCTGGCTTTGTATTTAAGAGCAAAAGGGAAAACAGATTGATTCAATTTGCAAAAAATAGACATGATTCTGCTGTTATCTAGAATGTCTTGTTTCAGCATCATCCCAGCTGAACAAAAAAGCTGGTCTTGCAAGAAATCAAATATATTGCAATATCAAAACTTTATTCTGCTTTCTGGGACCAGCAGATTCTCTAGCTGAGGTTAAACTTGAAAGAATGTAAAACAGAAAATTTCAGATTTTTGTAGGTGGATTCAAAATTAAAATGAAACAAACATGAGGAATAGACTTCAAAGGGGATATTCAATAAACAGAAGAGAGGAAAAACACAGAAAAAACCTGAAGGTATTTCCAAACTCTGGAATATAAAACCACCTCATTGTGAGGGAAGATGAAATGATACAAAGCTAAACAACCACAAAGGTACTGACAGGATTCTGAAAATTATAGAAACTTTGGAAGAAAGGTAGGAGAAGGAAGGAATTAAGAAATTTTACAACAAAGCTGAAAGTGCAAGGGAACCCAACCCCCCTTACCTGGGCACCAGGAGATTTCTGGAGAATAAAAAGGGGTTAGCCAGATGAACATCAAAACCAACCAAAGTATGCTGCAAAAAAAAACCCAAAAAAAAACACCTCTGGAAAGACAGGTAAGAATACAGGACAGAGCTTTAAAATTTTTCTTCTCATAAGTCTGGGGATAGACACTCACAGAGAGGGGCTGATAATTTTGACTTAGAACCTAGAAAGTAAAGGGTCTGACAGAAGAGGCTGATATTGTAGATGAAATGCCATAGCCTTGTAGTAGTTCAAAACAAAATAGCTGAAACTCTGTAACCAGCTGCGTGCAGGACACTTTGAAGGAAAGCTTCACAGATCTACGTTCTTCCATAACGATTCCTAATGCCGTAAACAGTGATTGACACCGAGCTGTCTGATAAACTAGACACTTAAAATCTTTTCAATTCTTGAAGGAACATAGAGCAACACTCTGAGAAAAAAAAGGATAGAAGTCAACCTGTAATCAGTTATGTTCAGGAGACAGGGTGAAGTAAGCAATCCTAAGCCTGAGATGTTATACATTGGTACAAATGGATTTCTCTCTGTGTTTCTCTGCTGACTTTGAGAGGGCTTTAGATAAATTCCAACATGACAGACTGATGTGTGTCCTCAGGGATGATAATGTTGATGCAGCACATCTCCAACAGATGGAAGTCCTGGAGAGGGAGCAGAGGGCAGCAGTACAAGCAAGTTATGAAACACTGTGGTACTGAGAAATTAAGTGAGGTAGATACCAGGATTCTGTTTTAGGTTTGCACCTACTCAGCTTGCAGGCAGGAGGGAGAATAAATTAAATATTGCTCAACTGCCAAAGGGGTCATCCAGGTTAACTGAGTTAATGTTAACATAGGACATATTGATAGCCTGGTTTTTAATGGCTCTGACTACAGTGGTATTTCACTGCCTACAACAAAATGTGTGACTCAGAAACTACAACCAGCAGTAAATGCTCAAATAGCAGCAGACAACCATATATCTAAGGACCTTTACTAGGGCAACACCTCTTTGTCAGTGACACCTTTAGCCTGATACCTAAAGGATGAAATAGGCTGACAGTGTCTCACCCTGGGGGTGCTTGTCATGGAAAGCAAGTGTGATGAAGAAGTTTAAGAGTATATTTTAGAAAGAGTCATTCAATAATTCTGCTTGTTTCTGCACTGTAGACAGTTGATTCATTCATCACCCAGGAGTGCAGAAATTATAGGCATCTGTGTATGAGTGTGGAAGGTGAACACTTTAACTTGGAGTATCTGGATTTTTGTGCTGTTGGAAAATGCTGAACTTCATCTGTTACCTGAAGCTTAAGAGGTGTGGAAAAAAATGGAATTCAAAAGGAGCACAGAGACATGAAATGCTGAACAGAGAAGTCAAGTTGTACTGCTAAATAGTCATCCAATCTCTTAACTCCAGCAGCTGAATTGCAAAGTAAAACATGAAGAAAAATAGTCCAAATCCAAGACAGAATGGATACGCAACAAAGTGGGCTTTTTGTAGCTCTTGTTGTGAGGGATGGAGGGTTTAGAGAACAGGGTCTAAGTTGAAGACTTTGAAGAACATAAATAGCATTATATTTCTAAGTGACTGCTCCTTTTTTGCATTGCAGAAATCTTTGATTTTGGCTGGGATTGAAATAGATGCCTTCTCCACTGTTCATAGTTTTTCAAGAAAGCAACAGAATAACATCTTGTAATCTGTTTCTTTCATGTCTTTGGTATTGCTTGTTGCACAGGACTTCCAGAGTAAATCATGGTTTTACACCTGCTCTGTCACCTCTGTACCTTTCAGAAACTCCTTAGCATTTCCAGAATCAGCCAGACATCCTAACTTGTTCATGGAGCCATAATTTCTGTCCTGAAGTTCCGTATTAGCTGCCCAGATGCATGTAGTGTTTTATCAATAGTGCTTTCAATATACTGTGGGTTAGGTGGGGGAAAGCAGACAGAAATTCTTTCTGAGGGCTATTTTATGATGTTAATCTTTAACTTTATTTGACAAGGCTGCTTGGAAGGGAAAATAACACATTGCCTACCTTGAAATCAAACATCTCTGTGCTTTATGGACATGTTCATTAGATTTGGCCACACAGTGCACTCACAGAACATCTTCCACAAATGGAGGGAACTGTAGCTATGGAGTCTGTGCATCAGGAAGTCTACTCACTTGTTCACTTCCAGAGATAAACCCCAATAT
>WAAG01076194.1:0-13864 GCA_013390105.1 Tichodroma muraria | reverse complement strand
TTGGTCTAAGGACAAGAAATAAATGCTATCAATCAATTTAGTGCCTGGCAGACAATAATACTTCTCTGTTTTCTCTGTTTCTTCTTCTCCCTTTTTTTTTTTTTTTTTTTTTATCTATATTATGAAAAAAAATCAAAACCACAGAAATTAACTTTGATTTTCTCAAGGACATACTGCATTATGCACAATGCATGCATGAATCCAGACATGTCCCTAAAGCCAGGAGGCATTGCCAGGAGCATTCTTAGTGTTTCATTTCTAGCTTTTCTATGAGTAGGACAGAGTAGGGGATCCAATTCACATGCAAGGAAAATGTGATTCTACAGTACCTGAGACTAAGCCAAGAGTCAGCCCTCCTTACAGCAAACTGTGCTTATTGTTTTATTTGCCAGATGCATGAAACTCATTTTTTAAGTCTCCAGAGATAAAGAAATGTTCTCAATTTGTCATCGTGGTTTAGCCCTACTTGACAAGTAAGCACCACATGGTCACTCAGTCCTCACTCCCTTCCCCACAGCAGGATGAGGGAAAGAATCAGAAGAGCAAAAACAGTGACATCTTTGCAACATCATCGTGCATGAAAACAAAGTAGATAAGGTGTTTAGAGAGGTTATGGCATCCATTTTAGGAAAGTGAAAGTAATGGCCAATTCAGGAAGCACTATTTTGGACAAATGTTGTTGAGCAGATGAAATTATAGTATCTTAGCAGCTAAGGACAATTACCAAGTATTATGTTTTATTCATGTAATTTACTGATGCCTTTGACCAGTCTGACATTATGAAGATTGAGTCAGTCAGAATTTATAGACAACAAGCAGAGTCAATGACAACTTGCCTCATTAAGAAGAAATGTTGGATCACTAAAGAAATATGTTTAGTCATTTGCCTGTCAAATCCTGGTTTTAAAAAAGGCTCTGGGCTGATTTCTCCTCCTGAGTGAACGGGCTTGACATTTATTGTCACTGTCTTCTACCTCTGGCTTGAATTGGTGGCATGATGGAAATACCAGGTACTGTACTTTGGTATGGGGCCAGGATGATATTAAGGATGTGCAACCCCATGCAAGCACACAGGCTCAGCTCTGAACTAAAGCATCATGACAGAGTAAGTCACTGAAATTCAACATTTGGAATTAAATACCCTAATGAGTTTCGTTTATACCCATTATTATAGAGGGACTTTCAGGTCAAGAAAGCAATCAGGGACTCAGATATTTTAGATATAAAGAGGTCAGAGAAATGCCATCATGGTTTGAATATATTTGGGAATGTTGCATAGGACCCATTTTAAGTCAATACACAGATGTTAGAATAATTTTGTTTTATAGAACGAACACCTTATCCATAAGAACTGTAAAAAATAGGATAATCTCCTCTCGTTTATTTCATACCTTCCTACTCCCTAAAACGTGTGTGGTTTGGTGCCAGGAGAGAATTTTATGACATCACAAATTATTAGATAATATCAGTTCAGTGCATGGCTTATACTGGAAAACATTACAGATGGCATAAAAAAAAAAAAAAAAAAAAAAAAAGGTTGCTAACAAAAGCATTTCCAGATCATGAGATAAGATAAATCTTTAAACAAGAGATAATAGGTCAAATATACTGACTACAAATAAAAGCAAGCTTCTGCAGAGTAATAACAACTATATCATAGCTGTCTGTGTCATGTCCAATATCAGAACACCTCATCTGATAAATTTATCTTCACACTTTAGCTCCAGCTAAAACTGGAGATAAAGAAAACAAATGATACATGAGGACCATACAACAGCACATCTTGTCTATACACATGGGAGGCTTTTTACAGAATCAGGCTTCATTTTCCTTCACTACTGTAATAAGTGACATTTATAGGCATATACAGCATGTCATTAATATAGAATAGATTTGCTTTTTGTATATATGCACATGTATTTAGTGTGTTCATATGTAATGAGGTATAATAATCAAGCACGTATCTGTACACAGGGTATTTTAATGGCTAAGAAACCCTGTTGTAGTCAACAGTCAGTTTAGCTATGTGGATAATTTTAATAGACACATTACTTTAGAACAAGCCTTTACCATCTGTTCTGCCCTCTAATTACAAATGCAACAGGAATATAATTCACAATTGCATAATTAAAAAGACATAAGGAATTTAATGTATGTCTCTGATCCCCTTTAATGTAGCTTGCGTCTGTTGTGTTTTCCTTTTGCTTTGCAGAACCCCTGAATAAGTCCAAGGAAAACTTTTTTCTCTTAAATTCTCTCCATTTGCATTTGTTCCATAAAAAGCATTATTCATATAAGGTTACTGAACATATGTGGAATGCATCTGAACACAAGTGCCTGCCTGTTGCCTATAAGCTATTCTTATATATACACTTACAGAGATTGATAAACAAACTCTAGGTGTCTGGACAAAGTGCTGTCAGACATCACAAATTCAGAGCAATTGCATTTTTAAATCTGACCCAGCTTCCATGTACTCTAATAAAAATGTCCATAACTGCTTTAAGAGAATTAATTGATTCAAAAGAATGAAAGTGAAAACAAGCGAGAAAGTTCAAAATAAGGAGATACAATCCAGGTATGGCAACTCAAAATATACATGTAAAGTGTCCTTTATACAGCATGTCCAATGGAAAAAGTCAAAAAAATCAAGCACACTATATAGGGAGTTCTAAAGATAATGGTGCTACATCAACTCACCCACATCATAAATTCAGTGTTCTTATTATGTTCCTTATAAAACATAAATATTAATTTGGTAAGGAAGTGATGTAACAAAGAAAATAGAGGAGAGAAAACATGGCAAATACAGGGTCTATAAGTTACAACTTGCATAGATCCCCTAAATTGCAGTTTTAATCTTAGAAGAACATGCAAAAATTTTGAGATCAAATTGTTCAGTTGGTAAGTGTAATGTTGATAAGTGCACAATGTCAGTCTTGAATATTCCACTGGGACAGACTATCAAGCTGTGTTCCCTTACTTTTTCACTCTTTCACCTGTTTTTCATTCCTTCACACAGCAGCAAGCCCATCCAACAGAGAATAGTTTCAATTGCCTGTGCACCATCTTGTATATTTGTGGGCATAAAAGTCATTGTTTTCTTTGTATAAATTAATAATTAATTTTATGAAAGGGTATTAATTGAGATCTATTCCTTTTAAGAATATTTCCTAAGTAATAAGATGATCTACGCATTTATTCTATGAGTTTCATTTTTTTCCTTAATGTTTTACTGAGAATTTTACCATGAGAAACAAGCTAAATAAGTGTTTCATATCAATATTGAATTTATGACAGTATGGAGGATCTTTCTTAGCTATACTTTTGCTGTGGAACTAGTTTGGACCATATGCAACTTTATAGGACATTGAAACAGACGTTTCTGATAAAATTTTTAAAGGAACTGCAATACACAGTGTACAGATCTGTTTTTAAAATTTGGCTGTTTAACTAGATGCCTAAAAGTAAAGCCAAAGAAAGTATTGAGAGCAATGTCCATAATTTTCCTACTGATAGTAGTTTATGGCATGCAATACCACAGAATTAAAGAACAGAATATTTCCACAGGTCTCTGGTGAAATCAGTTTCCTTGTAAACGTTATCTGCTAAAAGGCTTAAACACAGCCAGAGAAAAAGAAAAGAAAAGAAAGAAAAAGAGAAAAAAAAAGCGCACCTAGATTAAACAAAAGCTTAGACATTACAGGAAAGCCAAAATACCAGCAGGTGTTCCTCCTCACTTTGTACTCTAGCCCAGGAAAATAAACTACCACACTACATGGAGAAAGTGTGAGTCATTGAACATTGTAAATTTTCCTAATGTATCACAGCTACAGAAACACCTGTGCTAAACACAGTAACATTGTGCTAATCCTCTGTGAATATTTCAACAGCCCTCCAGTGTTTTCTTTCCTTACCAGCGTGCTGGGGTGGTCAGTGTTTTTCTTTCTCTTCCTCTCCACATGCCTCCAGCGCTCCCAGGTCTGAACTCAGCCGGGGTGCCTGGCCAGTGTTCGGCCCCCGCGGGTCCTGAGGCCAGCAGTTTCCCCAGGCATGGTGGCCAGCCTCAGACAGCCTTCGTGGGGAGCACGAGGCCAACACGAGCACTTTGCTGCTTCTGCTTCAGCCCAGCCAGGCACAGGGTTACTCTGCTGGCATCATTTTCTCTTGCTCTTTTCTTTCACTGTGTAAGAAAAGATGCTACAACTTGCCTGGCTGACAGTTCCGTGTTTTAAAATGGCTGCACGTTCAAAACGTTTATTTATTAAAGTATTTTCATGCCATCCCTTGTGATGATAAAGGCCAGACCAGGTGGATGATGATCCCATCCAACATGGCTCAAGAGTACCAAGTGAATCACAGGGAAAAAACAGTTTAAAACACAGGGGACAGCAACTCACTACCTCTCCTGGAGAGCAGCCATCCTGTGCAGCCCTGCTTCACCCACACATGCTGTGTCCACCTGCCATGGGGTGCCCCAGGTGTGCCCACCGCCTCTGGGCTACTCCAAGGGCTGTGGGAGGGAGGAGGGCTCAGGGAAACCTTAAAAGCTGCTGGAACACCTGGCCCCACACGCTTCCCTTCACCCACAGAGCCGAGGTCCAGGGAAGGTGACTGTGAACCTGTCTGTGTGTCATCACCCCTTCCAGGGAAAGCCTGCCTTGTGCAAGCCCAGGGGGGAGGAGACAGCCCTTTGGGGCCCCACAGCTTCCCCAACCCATCTACCATCCACTCTTTTCCATTTGATAATGAGCACAGGCTGAGAATGCCATGAGACGTCATTTAAACCTTATATTCAGGATTTACGCAAATTGCTAGTACTAGAGATTAGGCCAGGCTTTGGAGAGCAGAGGCACAGCTTTGTCCTGTTTGGCCTCATGGGCGCTACACAGGCTGCACCAGGCCCACACGGAAACCATGGCTTATCCCAGGGCAGTAAACTGATGGAGGCTGAGAATCCTCACATCCTGGTGCACCCGAGGGGGCTCAGAGGGGAGACAGAAATTAAAGGATACTCAGATCAAGGACTGTGATGCTTCTGTTTGTAAAGAGATTACATGCAGCTAAGGTGCAGCTTGTTGCACTGCTGACACACTGAGGGCTGAGAAGGAGCCAGGGAGCCAAAAGTGACCTTCCTGTGGCTTACAAACATCACAATTTACATGGCAGCTCTCTTCAAAACTCAGGCTTTCGATCAGAGATCACTATGGTTTTCATCAATAAAAAAAAACCACAAAAAACCAAACTCAAAAACCCCCAAAAGTTCAGCACTCGCAGAATTGGTTGCCCCTCATTCTTACTCAAGTTTAGTTAAAGACTATGAGCACCACTGTCTTGTCTCCCTGCCTGGAGCTCCTGGGATCCATTCCTCACCTTGCATGCCCAGCCCTGTACACTATTCCCACACAACAAGGAACAGAATTCTGACCTGAAAGTCCACAGCTGAAATATATCATGAACACTAATTTAGGATTTACTGAGTTATAAGAAAAAAAAGTGCCACAATCTAGTATCTACGTCCTTAATAATTTTTTCAGTTAATTTCTTAATAAAGTGGGACACTAGGAAGACATTAACACAATTAATGATGCTAAGATAAAAATTCCAGTTGAAAAGAATATTCCACACTGAGAAATGTTTTCCTCTTGGCAAAACTGATAAATTTTGGGTTATAATAGCCTCTATGTAGATAACAAATAGTAGTTTTTGCCGGTGAACTGAGAGGAAGAGGTCAAGAGCTACCAAGTGTAAGAGTAAATGAGTCACAAATGTCCCATTTACAATTGTCAAGTGTGCCCATTCCACTTCTTCATTAATAAGTTGTCTATAAGACAGGAGAGTACAATGAGAAAGTAAATCTTACTTAATCAATTAAGCAAACTTCTTCACACAGAAAACTTTATTTTTGTGGTGGAAATTGTCCTGTTGTTTTCTGTAAAATATACTTTCCATAAACCCCAACTTGACAGGTCTTGACTACATAAAGCAGACGACACTAAAGCAAGGAACATGAACATGATTCGACAGCAGCATTTTCAGAGTTGTCTGCATGATTTTTGAGCTTACCTGCATTGCATTCCAGGGTCTGCAGCTACTCTGAGCTCACTACAGACACCTGGGGGATGGATTGAGGGTGGTTATACTGGTCTTGTCACCTTACTGGACTGAAAGCATCCCACCCTCCACCAAAGATGACAGTTTAGAATCCGTACAAGGGCACTGATCTCATTTTCCTAGTTTATAGACACAAGCTGACTCCTTCTGTCATGTTCTGACAGACAGAAAAAGCAGCTACAATGCCAAGAGTAGATTCTGATTAAATAAGCAATTCTTTTATCTTCCAGTGTAACTCTTAACAAAAGTGAACTTCTTAAAAGATGTTAATATGTGCCATAAATTAGGAAAAAATCCATTTTAAACTCTACCATAGTTGATATTTTAGTGGATTTACAAGACTCCATGATGTTACTCCTGAGAATTCTTTATTCCAAGTGGAACTCAACTATGTCCCAAAACCAGAGATGAAATCTGGTTTATCACCCATAGGTGTTTAATAATTCTGCTTCATTGTCTGCTTTCTATTCTTATCATGTCAACAGCACAAAAAATTACTTGCTAATGGCAAAACCAGTTGAGAATTCAACTTTCTGCTGTCATCAGCAGCTTGATTTATCTTCTATCATCTCAGAGAAATCGCCTGTTAAAGTCCACATTTTTATCCTTATCTTCCAGCCTATTCAGGTTATGAAATAAGTCTTTCAGGCAGTTTTCTCACTGGAGATTGGGTTAATGAGTGCTTCAGAAAACCATTGCCTGAGCAAAAACACTCCTGGTCTGCATGCAGCTCTAGAAAAAGGCAGTATGGTAGAGTTATATTTTACCTGATGACATTTTTCAAATTCCTCAAGAATTTGGTGCAGTTGTTTGAGTTGTATGAGTGAAGGTGCCCTCTTGACTGAGGAAATGCCAAAATTCTGCTTTTGAATGTTTCTAATGCCTCTAAAGTTGTTTTGAAAGAATAATTCACATTCAAAGACTTCTTCCAAAGGGCTCAGCTTCAGAATTACTCCTTAGATTCATGCGTCAGACTGCAAGGTAAGAGTGGCAAATAATCCATCACACAATTGCCATTTGCAAAGACTTTGTTTTCTAAGATAATTAGAGTTCTTCAGGAGTTTTCCAAAGGTATAGATAAAAAGCATCAATAAATCTACTGCTGCTGTTGATTCAGATTTTACTCACAACTTACTTTGCTGAGGTTGTATCTCAATGAACTAGAATCAGAAAAAATATGACAAGGTCAATCTCTTTTATCAAAATCTGTAAAGTGTATCTAGGATGCCAATATATTCTTTTTTGTCACGTACCTTTAATTACCTCTTCTGAAAAAAAAAAAAAAAAGGAGAAAAACCTAAGAAAATTATTACACTGAGTCAAACTTTATTTTGTTAAATCTCACAGCCTCTCTCCATTAATAACTTTATACCAGATGCTCCAGCAAGACACCCAAGAACCTGGGTTAGCAACAATCAAACCTTAGGGGACTATTTAACCTCCTCAGTAGTGCACAAAAACACATTCTGTAAACGGACTGAAGGCCTTGGAGGACAAACATAATTTATTTTCCTTTGCATTGCTACTTCATGTAACCCTTTGATGCAATAAGGAGCATGAAAAAAAAAGATTTTAAGACTGTAATATCTTAAGGTACTACTACAATGAAAATAGAATTTTTTTTTTTCTAAGTAATACACATTGACCAAATGTATAGTAAATTTATTGGAGAGACATTAAATTATTTTGTTGTCATGTAATGATTTTCTACAAAAAAATTTAGAAAACATGTTAAACAAAGCTCTCTTCCAGTGTGGACTTGTGCCAGTCTCAACATTGATGACTGCATTTGAGGTCTTAATGAATGCAAAATATCAAGGCAACTTAGGACCGTGAACTGCAGCCACCTTCCCCAATACACCTGGAAAAAAAGACACTGAAGTGAGTGGAAGTTCAGCATCCACAGGATGTCAGCTTCAATAAGGTTGTTGCAAGACAGGTATAAACCTTCTGCAAAGATCTTTGTAGCGCCTTGTGGACCTCCTTCTCTGGAAGGTGTACCTGCTCTGCATGTGGAACACAGTTCATCCCTGGTTTGTCACTTCACCCTGAGTGACTACAATCGATAGACTAGTCCAAGCCCACTCTCATTTTTACAAGAGCACACTGGTGAATGTGGCTACTGTCAGCATTTCTCCAGCCAGCCAACCCATTTGTCGTCACTGCCATGTTGCACAGTGGTAAAATGCTGCTCCCCACCTTTGGGGAGCACCTGAAATACCGTACATGTATGTGACTGAACTGGTTTCAAGATCAACCACGTGCCGCTAGATAAATAAACCAGTCAAATCACTCAGCATCAAAGTAATGCATACACATTGAGCTCACAGGACAGTTTATTACACTCTCAGTGACACACAGAACATCATTTTTCACCTTTGGCACTTAGCTCATAAATTCTCCAATATCTTGTAATTGAGTAACTAAAGCTGTCAAGTGCCTACTTTGTATTTCAGTTTATGCTAATATCATGTCCACAGTCTGAATCTGATTTTGCTCCAGCCTACTCCAGAGTTCTCTCAGGATAACAGTCTGACCACCCCAGCTTCAGTTTGCATGGAAATCCTCAAGAGGAAAGTTTGAGCACATTTATAACATTGAGGATGTTATCATTCACCTTTATTACAGAACTTCTCCTAGGTAACCAACTTCCTTCACCAGTCTGAGGGCTGTGTGTGTACTACCTATATTCACACTTGTGGAGGCCAATAGGCCAAATGAGGAACAGTCCACCCCGCTCCCCTGGAGGGAGAGCCCTTAGGCAGCATCCAACTGTTATGGTGACATTTTGGATCCCTCCCATGATGCTTTTCTGCCATATGTAAATTAGTTGTCCCCCCTTGGTCCTTTCCCTTTGCTCCGCCCCTGAACCCTCAGCCGATTCGCCCTGATGCTCTGCCCCGCCCCCTGCTTTTCCCACATAATTCCTGCTCCCTCAGCCCTTCCCTGGAGTTCTGCGTCCCTGGACCCCTGCGTGGTTGGAGTAAGGGTTCTCTCTGCAGAGCTCCATATGGACTCCTGTCCCTTCTTCAGCGTCACCCTAAGCTCGATTCCCAGGAGAGCTGAAATCGCTCCGGCGAGGGCGAGGCGTTCCTGTGTGCCTGGAGTGTCTTTCTAAAGACGCTGCTGCAGGAAGGCCGCGGCACTCTGCCACCCACGCCCACCACGACACGCACTCCAAGAGAGAGGCATTTCCATGAGCTCCTTGTCAGTGTAAACACCAGAGTCAAGGATGTTGTTGCGTGGAACTGCTGGGAGTCGTCATCACCCAGCTGCCCACATGGAACAACATGCTCTCCTCAAGGCAGTGACATGAAAAGCTGTGTAGAGGAACTCTACACAATAAACAGTTCAAGGAAAGATAAGAAATGCTAAATAGATCATGGCAGTAAACTCCATTACTACTGAAGATGTCGTAGACAAATAATTTAAATGAAATAAAACCCAACATTTTTGCTTAACAGAATTATGGGGACTAGTCTGTGTTTATTATAAAAAGCATTATTTCCCCATGCTTTAATTATGTTTAAGAAACTGAATTTTATCATATTTTGGCAACGGAAGGCATATTTTATTCTATTTTATTATTCTTTAAGGGTGTTTTCATGGACCACCTTATATATTACTTATGTAAATTTTATATCCCCACTTAAACATTGGAAGAAATTTAATGATTCTAAGACACAGTAGGGCATTTTAGCAACACTATTACAATTTTATTTTTTTTTCCAGTCCTTACTGTTAAAATTCAGAGAGTATTTCTTTCCTCTTTCTTCCCTCTATGGAGACATTGATGATTTGTCCTGGTTTTGGCAGTAATGACAGCAGAATTATACAACCCTTTCACCACTTCAGTTTCCCTAGGATTGAGGAATGTGATAGTATTGCAGCGTTCCCAAAGTGGGTCAGTACTGAGAAGCTGAGTTTTTTGGCTGTCACCGATTCAGAGATAAATCACAATGATGCCACCATAAAGATGCTATATTTTCAACAACAGTGACTGCCACATAAATGAGTTTTAAAATTGTGCTATGATATCTTTCAAGTCATCATTATCAGTGCCAAAAATCTTCTGGATCTAAATTGCATGTCACGTATTTAATCTACATAGCATGTGGAAACAAAAAAAAAAAATCTCTGATACCTTGATTTTTCCCTGGGGAAAAGCACAGAAATTTTACCATGGTAAAACTGCAGGTGGCCATATGTTGAACATTAGATTTCCAGAGCCGGAAAAGCTGAATCCACATTCCAGAATGCACTGAGAATCCATATACATATTAAAATTTTAGAGAGAACTGTTACATTCTTATTCTCAATGGATATGTCAGTAGAACTTGTGACTGTAAGTACCCTTCTGGTAAAAAGATTACTTTGTAATTTGAAAGCACTGCAGACGTGACACATGTTGTGGATGCCAAGCCTGGCTTTTTTGATATATGGTACCACTGCTTTTATAAAAACTGTCCTCTCATTGAAGTTCTTTATTGTTAATAGTCCTTATATATCACAGTAAATTTTAGTGTACAAAAGTAATGCAAATAGGAGCTATGTGTGCAAAACTGCTTGCAGAATTAGAGCCTGTTTTTATTCTTTCTATTTTGCTACTTATGGTGAGATGTGCATCATGATAAATCATGCTATAAGCATTTTATACAGCAAAAAAAGGAACTTAAAGTTTAGCACTTACTGAAGTAAGGATAAATGGAAAATTATTTCCGTGTTCTTGCGTTTCTCCTTTTGATCCTCTGGTCCCACTGAGTATTTTAAGAGCAGATCATGAAGTACTCATTTCTCAGAAAATATAAATGTTTTAAGAAAACCATTGTTTCTTTGCAAAAATAACACAGAGCATCAGCCTCACTAATTCTTTATTTCTCCTCAGTTTAAAGTATGCCATTATTTTATTTGAATTCCAACACAAATTCCAGATTAAATCTTAGATGTCTCACACCTGTCCAAAGTTAATAGATAGACATGTTCTCGCTCTGTTTATGAGTTTTTCACACATTTTTCTCACCTTTCTGTCACAGAGTGATAATGGATTTTTGAGACACTTTAAATCCTTAAATATGCACAAAGTGAGGCAGGGGGGCAGTTAATGTGGCTCATTTACATCAACTACAGTACAAAAGAACAGAAATGAATCATGGAGTCACAGTGAAACAAGGCATGTTATTTAGTGGAAATGATGCACTCCTGCCAACAGAGATAATGATAATTATAATATAACTTAAAACATTTTCTGGGTACATAACTCCTGCCGCTACTTTCTGTCCTACAAATCACACTAAGATTTATGACATGATAAAAATCTTAATTATATCAAGCATATGAAGATGAATAATTTTAATATGCTCGGCTTTCCTTATATGATTTTAAAAAGTAGCCAATGTTTTACTTTTAAATATAGCCTGAGTACCACTTTGAATTTATCTATAACCAGTTTTTTAACATACAACATAAGTTTTATTTTGCTCAATTATACTCCTGCGTTGCATATCTTGATGTAGTATAATTGCATAACAATAAGACTTTTGAATGGAATAGATCAGGTAATGATTTACAAATTGGATCAAAACAAAAATTTCTGTGTTGATAACCTTAGTCATATTTCTAGTCATGTTTCAAATCCAAATATGCTTCCATTTTCAGCTCTAGGCTTGCCACAATGAATCAGAATGATCTGTCCTGGAAGAATCATCTCCTCAGGTTGAACACATGCAGTATAATAGTAGAAATAAAAATTTTTGCAATCCAATTCAGTATATGATATTCCATTACATTAAGAGACTTCTTGATAAAATCAGCAAACAGACAAAAAAGATTGATTAATCAATAAGTAGGCATGGCCTTATTACAGTGGACAAATTAGACACTCAGGATATATTGCTTTATAGGCAAGATTTCTCTTTTACAAATATTCTCTGTAATTGATTGTAGTGACCTTTTGTCAATACTGAAAAACATCCTCAATTAATAGGCTTCTTTTGCAAAACAGTGGGAAGAACTATATGTCTTGCACAGCAAGAGTTCAGAGAAAAGGAGGAAAATGGGTTTTAAACTCGTTCAGTGGGAAGCAGATGAGAGCTTTACTTTCCAAAGTAGTATTTGTTTAATAAAAGCAATGCAAAGACACTTCAGCACTGGTACAATATTTCTAGAGCCACATCACCAGCTGAGTTCAAATCTCTTGGTCCCTCTGTTATGGGAGTACCAAGGAATAAACTACAACTTGTGAATTGTTGCTAAATGCAGATCAGAAGTCGTTTTGTTACAAACAAAGCGAAACTGCTTCTCTTCTCTGTCCTGGTCACCTGTGTGGTGCAGAAGACACCCAAGCACTACATTTAATGAGGTTTTTCACTGGTAACTGCATATAATTCTGCTCACTAGTCACATTAATAGAGCTTCTGTTTCAATGCTTCTTGTTTCTTCTCCACTCCTCATCTTTCCAGATTGCAAAAGTGTTTGGAGTAAATTTTAAAACAGACGCAAACATACCAATTTTATGCCAAGACTTGGGGGCATCACCTGAGATGACTTGCCTGCAGGAAATGAATGCAAAAGTATTCATATTTTGTGTAGCTCAGTTTTTCATGGAAATGGTAAGCCTTTTTACAGCAATATGGAAATTGGTAAAGATTTGTGTGTTCGGGTCTGACTTCAAAGCTGAGATCTGGGAAATTAAAAAAAACCCTAATGGAAACAGAAAAATGAAAAGAAATAGTACTTTTGGTCAAAGGAAAAGTATGGGAATGAAGATGGTGTAAAGATTCCCTCAGCTTTGGACTGGGAAAAGGGAAAAGAAAAACAGCAAGAACAGTGCTAAAGATTTTGGGAAGCAAGACTAACATTCACCTTCTGAATATGAAACCATTCGGGAAAGAACTGCATCTTCCATTTCCCACCTTCCAGCATATTTTTTCTCTCTATTAAAAGGAGCAGGCCCTTGCTGTGTGTTAGCACTGGAAAGGCTGTCTTTTGGGCATGGAGGAGGTTTTGTTGCTGTCATTTTTCTAACTCAAGCTGACTAGAGGGAGCAGCATTTTTAGATGAAGACAGAAGAAGGAAAGATCATCTCCTTGGAAGTTGCTGTTGTTAGCTAGCCCAGGAAATTTCAAATAAATTTGCAGACCAGTTAAAGACAAACAGGAGGACAAAAGATAAAATATGAGTTAAGACAATAGTGCATCTCACATGCAACCCATATAAGCCTTGTCTGAGAGCTGAATATAACTATATTCTCTCCAAGACAGACAAATAAATGCAACAAAAAGATTCAATCCATTTCAGAGTGAGGTTTTCCCTTCTTACTCAACAAGGCTTACATTGATGGCCTTGTGTGTAGCTATTTTTATTAGTTTACAGGCTGTAAACATTTCAGTGTGGAATGTCCTGAAGGAGATTGTGTCTGTAAACTTCTCTTTCTTTCTCTTTTTCTTTCCTTCTTTCTTTCTCTGTTTTCAAATGAAAGCTAATTAGACTTGATTTTAGTCCTTTCATAAGATTCAAGGCTGCTGGTTTTGTGTTGTAGCTTCTGGCTACACTATGATCAAATGTCACAAAAATACCGTAAAGTCCAGAAGCTGTTGATTTAAACAGCTTCTTTTTTCTTGACATGAAAACTTTTCCATGTCAGTTTTGCACAGATTTTCAGGCACAGCGTTTGTATAAATTGGCCTGCCAGGAGAGAAGGAAGGAAGGAAAGACGGAAGAAAGGAAGGAACCAAGGAAAGAACCAAGGAAG
>WAAG01076192.1:0-124602 GCA_013390105.1 Tichodroma muraria | reverse complement strand
TTTTATTTTTTTATTTTTTTATGACAGGGGTTTAAAGAAGGCTCAGGGGAAAGGAGTACCACTGATCCATTAGACTTTCTCTTTTCTGACAGAGGGGGAACAATAGTTGCTGAGAGTATCCCAGGCAAAAACTCCACAACTGCTGGAGGCTGATCCCGTTTCTTTATTTCAAAATCCTAACTCTTACTTTACTTTGGAAGAAATTATTAGGTGGTGTAAAACCCATTTTAACATAAGGCAAGTAATTAAATTACCTTATTGAAACATAGAGCATCTGACCATTTGGGACAATAATTTGTTTTGACATTGCTTTATGAAAGCAGGTCACAGCTGTATCTCCTAACTATTTGAGATCTAATTCCTTAATCTATTTCCATGTTTCCAAATGCAGCTCAAGTTAACTACAGATTGTAGAAATCACCTAAAACAGTTTTCCAGCTGCTGGGGAGTGCAGAGCAGGCTACAGTTTTCCACTTCATGAGTGAAGAGAAAAAGGTTGCTCCTGTAGTCAGTGCTGTGAATACAAAATATAAATATAAAAGGAAAGTTATATGAATAGTGCCATGTACAGGAGTATGAGTGGTTGTAGCCATAATAATTATCTCTGTAATAAATATTACTTTCATTTCCAAAGACAACAATTTGTGCTTGCACTGCAGTTCCTCACTGAAGTCCTTTGCATTCAGTAATCAAATAATTCAGGGCAAGGATTTCTCCAAAATTAAGGGCAGTAGTTGACTGTGCACTGCTGAATCTCATTTCCATCAGAAAGATATTATTGCAGCCTTACGTTAATTTCTGGTTAGAAAACTGGAAATTATCAATACAAACAAACTTGTACCAGAAACACTTACTTTTTTTAAGTGCTTTTTGAGCTGCAAATCATGCAAAAATCATCTGATTGTTAATTACATCTATCTTGCTTCTCTTTGTCTCAAAATAGATACAGACTAGACCTAAAGACTTATACAGTTACTAAATCTTCTGGAAAAAAACCAACAGAATCCTGCATCTTTTATAGGGCATAAGATTCACGTCCTGCTGTTTTCAATCAAACTACTCAGAGATTTTTCTCTGCCAGGAATAGAAATACACATTTAATAAGCATAAACCTAATGCCCCCTGTTGGTTATATACAGCTTAAACCCTCGCCTGTGCACACGGGGACTCCTCATCTTCTACTGCTGACTAAAGCAGCCCACAGAACATTTAAGGTTTTACATGGGCACAGAGATTATGCTCCAGATTCACCTGAATTAATTTCTCTCCTCCCTCACAGGTACAGAGCCACGTTCTGGTATACAAGATGTTTCTGTACCTGCAAAGCCGTCCCATGCCATCAGAGTGCTCTGCAATATCCTGTCCTCAATCTGAAAAAAAATCACAGAATAATGGAGTCATAGAATCATTAGGGTGGAAAAATACCTCGGAGATCACTGAGCCCAGCTGTTAACCCAGCACTGCCAAGCCCACCACAAAACCCATGTCCCCAAGAGCCACATTTACACATCTTTCAAATCCCTCCAGGGATGGTGACTCCACCACTGCTCTGGGCAGCCTGTTATAGTACTTGACATCACTTCAGCAACAAAACGATTCCTAATATCCAATCTAAACCTCCCCTGGCACAGCTTGAGGCCATTTCCACTTGTCCTATCACTTTGTTACTTGGGAGAAGAGACCAACTCCCACCTGTCTACAACCTCCTTCCAGGGAGTTGTAAAGAACAGCAAGGTCCCTCCCTGAGTCTCCAGTTCTCCTGACTGAACAACCAGCAGTCACACAGCCTGGGGTTTCTGTGTTACCTGTTAGGAAAAGGCAAAATGCTAATCGTGGGTCAGGTGTTTAAAGTCAGAATTACTTGGGGTTCTTAGCTTTTCTGCAACACATTTCACTGGATTCTGAGGAGACCTCCAGACTGAAAACTAACAGCTGGGTGTGTATTCTGTAGTCAATTTAACCTAAAATTGAAATTTCCCTTCCTTGAAAAAAGTCTTAGGAACAATTAAACAAAAATACACAAAATTAAGTGAAGGGGTTTGTTTTCAAAATTCCTTTGGCCAACAGCACTTTTTCTGTTGAGTGAACACTGAGCACAGTGTTTCACCTGGCTCTGCACAGCAGAAGATGCTGAGGGACTCCTGCTGCCTGTGGTCTCAGGAGCAGTAAGAGCCAGTATCTTCAGAGGCAGGAATCACTCCTGTGAGTGACAGGAGGGTGCTTGTACCCCTCTCTGTACCTCTGCCTTTCAGCAAGAACCCCTGCCAGCGGCAGCTGAACACTCCCTGTCCCTCCTACCTGGCAGACACATCCCCAGAGGAGATGCTGGACCCAATCCTCCAGAGCTGGCTGAGCACCTTGTCCCTCAGAAAGACATCACTCAGTATGGAATCACAGAACCATTTCAGATGGAAAAGACCTTTAAGGTTATGGAAGCAACAAATAGCTCAGACCTATGCAGCAGAGCAAAATGCAAAGATCACACTCTTGTCCTCACCTGGAAATAGCGTGAGAATTGGAGGCACACAGCAGGAATTGCCATCCTCTCACATTTTACTGCAAATGCCACCATTAAAGTTGTTACATTTGTGAGGTTTCCTATGCCACCCCCTCTTGTTTGAGCCTGTGATGCAACAGACACCAGGGTTTCTCAGAGAAAGGGAGGCCAGGGCTGGGAATCAGCCTCCTCCTAGGGACACAGCTGGTGTCCACCACACAGGTGGAAAAGCTGTTCAGAGCTGAAGTGACTGTCAGTGTTACAGAACCACAGAATGCTTTGGGTTGGAAGGGACCTAAGAGATCATCTATTCCCAATCCCCTGCCATGGGCAGGGACACCTTCCACCAGATCAAGTTGCTTGAAGTCCCGTCCAACCTGGCCTTGAACATTTCCAGGGATGGGGCATTCACAGCTGCTCTGGGCAACCTGTGCCAGGACCTCATCACCCTCACAGTCAGAATTTCTTCCTAATATCTAATCTAAGCCAACCCTCTCTCAGTTTGAAACCATTGCCTCTTAAATCCCTCTTCATTACCTTACCTTAGCTCCTGAAGTAGCTGCCTCTCCTTGTAGAACAGCCTCATTTCTGTCTTCAGATTAAAAGCATGCCAGTGATATCAGGGTTAGGAGCAAGAGGGACAAACTGAACTCTCTATGAAAAGACAGAACATTGAAATGCAGGGGAACACAAGGAGATATTTTGTGACACACCAGGCACACCCAAAACCAGCACTGCTCCTTTGTCTTGCTTGAACCAGTGCAGAGCTATTTCTTGCTGCCTGCCTCAACCCTCCACACCTGGCTGGGCACAGCTTTTCTCAAGCCCCTCTCCTCACTCCCTGCCAGCCTGTAAGTGGCACCCATTCACTGCAGGAGTGCTGGAATCACCAGGGACCCAGAATGGGAGCCCATGAGCCCCCCAAGCACCAGCCAGCCCCTTGGTGCTCTGCAGGGTAACCAGTGTCACTAGCAAAACCAGGCTTATTTGCACGATTTTTATTTTTTGTCCCAGACAGAGGGTGGGTTGGTGCTAATTGAACCACTCGGGTCTCATCCTACTGAGATCAAGAGGCAGCTCGTGCAGGTTTTGATATTTCAGGAGCCAAGATTTGGGGTGCCACCCCTCCAGTCACCTCAGTTGTCTCCGGATGTGGTCAAACCTAAATTTCATACCCAAAGTCTCCCAGTTCCCCATCTCTGGCACAGCTGATCTGAGCCAGAACTGTAAGTTATAAAACATCCAGGTTCCTTAATTGCAGCAGCACATGGAGAAAGACAGCGTGGCTGAAATTACAATATAAAACACAAGCAAAGGAGAGCAAAGCTGTAAGCATTTATTTGAATCAAATCCAGCAAAGCCTGCAACAATTTCCCAATATCCAGTTGCTCCTTCAACAAAAGCAAATGTAATTTCCTCTCTGCCCTTAATTTGAAAACATTCTATATTAGATGATTTTTTGGATATTCATTAATGAAATATAAAACCTATCAGTAGTTAGGCAATGAAATCCCTTTGCTGCTTTTGTCATAAAATATCTTTACTGAGCCACTCTTGAACTAGCATTATTTGGATGGAATTGAAATGTTATTTCTTGTCCTTTAATAGAGGTTTGGGGATATTTTTGCTCTTCCTTGCACTCTCCCCTCCTGCCTTTTTTTAAATAAATTCAAGAAATCTCATCAGTGATAGGAGAGAGGGGAGACACTGCAAAGAGTATCTGGATTTATGCGTTAATGTGTCTTTTGCAATCCAGTCTAACTTTATTCCATGCTGGCGAACCTGATGCTTATCCTCACATGTAGTTCTTTTTGACCTCCAAGGCCATGAAGATAAGAAGACCAAAGCTTTTAAAATAATGCAGTGTCATATCTCTGAAAGATTCCTGTAAATCTGCCTTTGAGGCTGAAAGGAGGGAAGGAGAATCCAGCTGAACAAAAGCTTTAAGAAACATGTGTGATACACTACAAATCTGTGTAAGCACTCAAGGAAACTGGAAGAAAAAAAGCAAAGCAGCACCTGCAAAGCAGCTCTGGGAATGGCATGTGATGCAAGAAAATTATAAAGAAACTCTTGCAGCCTTTAAGGACATCAAGTGAAATGCAAAATGCTCATAGTTGGCTTGGCTCACTCTCTGATTTGAATTTCTAACTCTGATGTACAAAAAGCTTTGTCTCCATGCAAGGTTTTGAAGTCCTGCAGGACTGCCTGCCTGGATGCTTTTGCTTTGAAGCTGTCTAAAGCTTCTCTTGTCATCACTGTTTCACACTAAAATATATATTCTCCATTGCAGGACTTAGCAAATAGATTTTCATCCATTCCATCCTCTTCCTCCCCCTTGCTCCATTAGATTGTTTTCTTCAGGCTCCAAGTATATGCAGATTTAATGGAAAGATCTTTAAAAAATAATGCTTTCTTAGAGAAAACAATAAGTTAAAAGCCATTTGTTGTCTCGTGCTGTCAGATTTTTGCCAACAAAACCAGAAAACATAATACAACCAGAATTATCTATGCTGTGAAGCAAAACTGCCTGCCTCTTCTAAACCATTCTTTTGTCCTGGTTACATCAATTCCTGACACTGAAGTGTTTCCATGATTTCAGCCTTCTTCCAGGTGATGCCCAAGCCCAGTCCCACAAGCTGAGCAGAAGACATTTGGATGCGCTTGATGGTTCAAATCACAGGCTCTGCAGATTCCTGTGCCCTGCATTTCAGGCTCAGTGCTGGATCCTCTGCCAAGCTCCAATGGCTCCCACATCCTCCCAGCTCACACTGAGTATCTGTGCCTTTCCCTCCTTCTGCAGTCTTTTCTTTCTCCCTCCACTTCATGCTTCTACTCACCACTCTCCATTCTCCTCCTTTTCATGACCCCGATCTCTTGCCTCTTAAACTCCTCTTCTTGCACTTACCTCCTCCACCTGCCTCTTCCAATAGTGGAACAGATTCAGAAGGAATAAACACAATGGATTCAGACAACAGCACTGCAATGGAGTGAAGCACCAAACTTACCCAAGGATATGATGTTTCTGCAAAGGGAAAAGAACACTCCCCTCTTTCATGTTCCATATAATGAGTAACAGTGATCAGGATCTGAAGATGATCTTTACCCATTGCCAATTTTAAGAAGGTTTCAGGCAAAGCATTTTGTATTTTAGAAATGTGAATATAGTGTGGAGATCTGTGAGCTGGTATAAGCAGACAGAGGAACAAGAATCTGTGTCAGTAAGGAACACCCTTAAAAGAGATTAAAGCAATTTGATCTGCAGCATGAACAGGTGTGTCTCCAGTTACTCTGTTGTCTTTGCCTAAGAGGCTGAAATACACCTATTAATTGGAAATTAAGTAACACAATTCTGCTTTCAATGAATAAGTTTTACTAATCCTATATTGTGCAGTCTGAACAGAGACTTGGTGTAGAAAATATTGGCTGAAATTCCTTTTATTCAAATCTTCTATGTTTTTTTCATACTCCATCTAGTAGTTTATTTTTCAAATCCTGCAGCTTCAGGTTGCCCTTATGTTCTGAATCCTGTTTCAGCCCCATAAATCACAGAATCACGAAATCGTTTGGGTTGGAAGGGACCTTAAAGATCATCTCATTCCAACACCCTGCTATGGACAGGGACACCTTCCACTGGACCAGGTTGTTCAAAACCCCATCCAACCTGACCTTGAACACCTCCAGGGACAAGGCAGCCACAGCTTCTCTGGGCAGCCTGTGCCAGTGCTTCACCACCCTCACAGGGAAGAATTTCATACAAAATCTACATACGTCTTCCTTCATCGTAAAGCCATTCCCCCTTGTCCATCTCCCCACGTGATCTAATCCCTCTCCATCCCCTCCCTGCCCTGCACACAGCTCTGTGTCACACACCTCCCTCAGAGCATCACCCCTGGTTTCCCTTCGGTGCTGCAAATCCCCATCCCCCTCCCCCTCCCCAGCACTCCTGTACAACCTGAGATCCCCCTGGAAGTGAAACGACCCAACCCCTTGCAGTGTTTACATCTATCCAGCAGCTCTTGGTAGAAATCATTTAAGCAGCTCTGGTTTATGTCTTTGTGAGGTTTCTCAAACTGCTGCCCAGCTCTGATTAATTTGTCAAGCCCCTGGACTTTCTGTATTACTCCCTATTCCCTTGTTAACACAGCTTCCATAATGTTCTTGGCTTTTCACAGCTGCTTTGCATTGTGGAGACACTTTCCCCAGGTTCAGAGGGGTACCTAAAGCTGCTCTTTTCAAGTAACTCAAACCCTGCATGTAAGGGTGACTTTGGTCTACCTTGATTTTCAATTTCCTCCAGTTTTCTTAGCTAAGATTATCTCAGCTGGCAGATTTTGAGGAATTAATATGAATCTGGAGCAAAAGTAAATTTTGCTGGAAATTCACCAAGTTCCAAGGCATATGATGTCTTCCATATTCCTGCAGGACATCTCATATTTCTCCATGTTTTCCAGGCTCTGAGGGTCCAGCATGTCAAACAGCATGCAATTCTGCCTGGGCCATCAGAAGCAGAAGCTGAATCCTGCTTCCTTCTGGGCAGATTTCTATAAAAGAACACAGAAGACCTTAATGAATAAGAGAAAAATTGGTAAATTTTCTTGGAGGCTGCTGGTGAAAAATAGGCATAGCCTTATGTTACATCCTTCTGGGATTCCTTAAGCAGCTGTCTGGTTCAAATTAACTGAAGACATTTGTTAAGGCAACATGTCCTCTTAATTTGTAGTTTCCTTTTTTGAAAGGTGTTTTGATTAAATAGTTTTTCACTTATCAAGCTTGAAGTCTTGAGTATAAAATTTAGGGGGAAAAAAAAAAGGAATGATGTATAGGTTTATTTTTGACAACAATACACCCCTGCAGGTGCATCAGTGCGACCAGAGCTAATCCAGATGGCATCAGGTGAGGGCAAGGGGCACTCAGCACAGCTAAACCAGATTATTTAGGCATCTGCAAAGAGAACTATTCTTCTCTAACACACAGCTCAGCAATCCTTTAACCAAAACTGAACCTGCTGAAGAGCTCCCACTTTGTCTTGACAGTGGCTGTGCCAAGGGGCTGGAGAAGTCACAGCTGGGGGTCACAACATCTTGGGGGTCCAATGATTATTTCTAGTATAAAGTTCTCCAAGATTTCTACATCCAGATGACCCCATGTAAGTGCTGCATTGGCCTGAACCCCTTATTGAAACTTTCCACTGCACTGCTGCTACCACGAGTTTCTTTCACACTTCCAAATACTGTGGATGCCAAAATGACTGGGACTGAGGAGAAGAATATGAGGTTGTTTCTGATTCCCTGGCAGCAGTGAAAAATGATAATTTGGGCAATCTGATTAAATCAGGTCTATGAAACTAACCCACTGTTTTTCCTGCCTTTGAGAGCAGCTCTCACAAAGAATTTCATCAAGAGAAAGTCAAGCCACAAATGAGCTCATATGACCAGAGCAAACCACAAATAGTTTACTGTTCTGGTTTATGTTTAATGAAGTTTGTATAAAGCTTTTAAGGGATTTTCATGAGGTTGTGTCACGTCTTTTTAATTTTTAGTCGTTACCTTTAAAATGTGACAGTTTCCAGGGTTACCTGGGGTGCACCTAACTGCATCACCTTTCTGTTTCAATACACTCTATTTTTGTTTCATATGTAAACTTTGCAATGTAGACTACCATATCAACAAGCTGGTTTATTTTCTGTTGTGATATGCAGCCAAAGTAGCACCAAAAATCAGGTGTGTTGTTGCTGAGAAACATTTTTGAAGCAACAAAATTTTTCTGGTTTCATGACACGGAATAAAAACAGAAGGACAAAAACCTGAGATACTGCTGCGCATAAAAAACCCATTGTCCTGTTTCCAGCACTGATTGAGAGCAGGTGTATGGGAAGGAATACAAGCACCTGGAAGTCATGTGAAGGTACAGTCCACAGTTACTCTCCAAAATGGATATTTTGCACTCTAGGAGTTTTCTAAGCCAGAGGTGTTTTCTTTACATTTAACATTGACAGGCAGCTTCTTCCTCTATGAGTTCATCTAGCTGCTCTTTGAACACTGAGACAAATATCTGAACCAAAAGTTCTGGGTTTTTGTTTGTAATAGGAAGTCTGAGGGCAGCAGCTGCCATCATGACTGATTCTGAGAAAAAAAATCTCATACAAAATGTACAATAAACACCACAAAGGTCTATTATTCAACAAGGCTAAGTGCAATGTCCTGCACATGAGTCAGGGCAATCTGAGGGCAGGTTTAGATTAGGAATAAATTCTTGGTTGTGAGGGTGGTGAGGCCCTGGCACATGCTGCCCAGAGAAGCTGTGGCTGCCCCACCCCGGGAGTGTCCAAGGCCAGGCTGGAGGGGGCTTGGAGCAACCCAGGATAGTGGAAAGTGTCCCTACCCATGGCAGGAGATGGAACAAGATGGTCTTTAAGGTCCCTTCCAACCCAAACCATTCTGTGATTCTTTATTCATGGACTTGGCTTCCAGGGAGACAAAACCAAAATGAGCAGATCTAAACAACAAGCATTTTTCAAAGAGCTTGCTTTTACACGTATAAAGGACAAGTAGTACATAGCAAGACAGATTTTTGTAGCTCCTACTGGTAATTTCCAATAAACATCCTTGAGCCTACTGGAAAAAAATACTCAAAAACCCCACCCCAACTGAAAATTCTAATTGCAGATAGTATTTGCTTTTTTTAGTTTCAACAACAACAAAAGCACCAAATTTCAGTCATCACTACCAAGTTCTGTTTCAGAGGACAAAAATATTCCATAGAAATGAAGGTTGTCAGAGATAACGTCACTTCTTGGGTTTTGATCTTTATTAACTGTTTGCAAAACTTGTTTTCCCAAAATGAATTAATTTGGCATAGTTCCCTAAAACCCAGGTAACCCCCAACTCCTGACTCCTCCCGGGACAGCCACTTTAACACTGAAATACAGTGAAAGAGCCAAGGACAGCTGAGCATCTGCCATTGCTGGGGCCTGCATTTCTTACATCACAAATGCTGCTCAGCCCAAACAAAGCTGATTTATACCTGAAAACTCCTCTTTCTAATTGTCTTCCCCTGCCAGAAACCAACTGACCAAGAAATCTGCATGGGGTGTATTTTCTCTTGGTGTGTACTTAACCACAGTAGCATATTTCTATGGGAACATCACTGTGTTTTATAGATGTGCTGGTGCTGCCATGAGCTTTGCTCATTATTGCTTCCAAAAGCTTCTGGTCAGAGCCAGGCACAGCTTTTCCTCTCTGAGCACTCACAGCTAGACACAGACATGGTGTGGGGCACATCCTTTCCAGCCTGTGCAGTGTTTACTTGTGCAAATTCAAGACTTCTGAAGGGATAAACAACTGGTTTCCCCCTTTTCCAGCTGTGTAACTCCAAGCCTCTGCACAGATGCATCCTTTACGTCTTCTTTCAAATGAATTGGCAAACCTTGAAGGAAAAAGACGTTTTTGGCATCTCTGAATCATAATGAAATACATCTCTGATAGGCATTCTGGTGACTTTAAAGATCCTTGTGGTTTCTTCTTTGATCACACACTCAGTGCAGACACAAGCTTGAGGTAAGAGTTTTCATATCAATTCCACATAAGGAAAGAGGCCACCCAGAAGGGCCAGATGAGCCCTGGATCCTGAAGAACAGATGCCTTTTAAATTTTATATTATTATATTGAATCACTGTATTATGTTACACTTTGTGTTATGTTATGTAATGTTATACAGTAATACAGGAAGATTTATAGATTCAAATTTTACTCTCAGCTCCCTGAAATCTCTGTTAAGGGATGGAGCATGTACCTAACATTTCAATGAGACTGTTTTTCTTTCTATTATACTAATGCTGCATTCTTATTCAATGCTTTATTTAAACTCTATTGAATTAGTGGAGCTGTCACTGTTTAAAAGACATGAGGTTATTGGTACTCCTGAAGGAAGACACACAGAGGGATTAATTGCTTTATGCAATAAGTTGTCTTTCTCATCTCTGCTGCTACCTGTGCTCCTACAGAACCTCTACAAAAAGCCTAAGTTTTGGCAAGCAGGAATTGCCACCAGGCTTCCATTGCCTTAATATTCACCTCCTTTTTGATTTTTCATCTTTTGTTAGGGTTCATCCATACAGCCTCTTGGAAAACTTCTCCTCACCTAGGGGGCTGTTGTTCACTCAAAAGTCCTTGTCCTGCCATGTCTGTGGCCAGCAATCTTCCACATGTCCCTCTGCAGCCTTTGGTGCACTCCAGGAGGTGCCAGAGCAACATCTGGCACTTTGCAGGTTCAGTGGATAACACTTGACCTCAGTTTCCCCAGGGCTCACAGCTGAGGAAGAGCTCAGGGCCAGTGTCCCATGAGAGCCTTTTCTGAGGTCAGGGAGGACAGAAATAGTGAATGCCACTAGCTGTGGCATGGAAACTTGCTCCAGACTTCAGCAGAAGGGTAAACAAGATGCCCAAAAATGGTGGGATTTGGGGAGTTTTCAGGCAATTTACTGCCGTTCTCCAAAATGATCTTTTTGTGGTTTTATTTTCTGTGGAATGTTTCTACCACAAACCCTCACCTAAGCATCCAAATTAGGGAATAAGTTATGCCCCTTGTCTAGTCAAAATATGTAATCCAACTGCTCACCATTGCAACTGAAGATTTTACCTATACAGACATAATTCTATTTCAGGGTATTTGAAAACTGCCAAGGGAAAAAGATAAGCAAGCACATATCACAGGATGTGAGAAAAAAATCACACATTTCATCCAAACTGCCTGTTGGGCAGGGCATTGCACCTCATCATCTTCCTAAGATAATTTTTTTTTTAAAGTTTTCCCAACAACCACAATGGAGCTGTCACTGCAGTTTTACACAGGTCCCCAGTAGGTGTAAGACAGCATGATCTCCAAAAACTCTGTGTGTGTTCATGGAGGATTTGGCCTAAGGTGTTAAAATATTTACGGCAGAGAGATTCATAGATCTATTATAATTACATTTCATCTACTGATCCAACCTCTGACTGTTCCTAGTGCCTTAATTACTAAACTTGGATTTCTTCCAGGAAGAGATAAACACCAGCAGACAGATGGGGAAGGAAAAAAAAAAATATGAAAGGATAATTTAACATTTCCCTGGAGAAACAACAGAGAAGAAACATTAAACAATAAACAAAATTAAGACTAGATTAAGATGTTCAGTAGTCATTGTTCATGAACAAAATCAGACACACTAGAAAGGGGCTCAAGCCATGTTACAGCTTCATGTACCCAGCTGGTAGCTGGTACCTACTCACCCACCAAGGTTCCTCTTGCCCATCAAATAACCCTCCTTACTGGACTTTTGGTACTCCTTACATGGATTATTCAAAGGTACAACACACCAGTGAGAATACCTGCTGATCATCACCACTTTGGCTTTAAAGGCTCTGTGACCTGCTGGCTGCAGTTCTGTGACACCACAGGAGGTCACCAGTTTCCTTGCAGTAATTTGTTCTGGTTTTCAGCTGGAGATAGAAATTAAACTGGAGGTAACACACAGGTAACTCATATTAATCATCACAACTTCCCAATGCTGCAGAGGGCCACGACAAGTTTTCCTGCGAACTGAAGTCAGGAGGGCAAAAAAGCATACAGGAATTTTGCAAGGCGGACTTCCCACTGAACCCTTCTTTCAACCCTTCTTTCAAGTGTGTCTGGCATGAGCAAGAGCTCCAGGAAATCTGTTCCAGGTCCTTTCCTGGATGTGTATCACACACACGCATGCTGCTGGCTGTTGGAGAAGAGTTTTCCATAAAGACCTCATAAAGACCACCTGAACAAAACACTGTTCTGCCCACACTTTTCCTACCCAAAGAGAAGCCAAGAGTACAATCTAAACACACAAGAGCTGGTTTATTTGCTGTGCTGTTGCAAGGTGCTCAGAGGAGGGAAGGACATGCCAAACTTGCAGACACTGTTGGCTGCTTCAAGATGTGGTATGGGATATCTTCCAGCTGGTGGCTTTCAGTTTGCTGCCAAAGGCCTGCAGATTCATTTTTAGGGGGTCACAAATGGTAGAAAGAGAATAAGACTAACACCAGAACATTTAAATGCACTGTTACAGAAAATACTAGAGGTGCCTGTTTATGAAAGTGCTGAAAAAAACCTGTTTGAAAAACAATGTGGGAGTGTTCCCTGTCCCCATATCAAACCCCTGCAACCAAATCCCAGATTTGGTATGAAGAAGGAAGGAAGGTGAGGTTGTGTTGCTCTGCAATCTCATCTCTTCTGCTCGCCTGCCCCCACTTCCTAGGGGGATGAACTCTCCAAACTCAGATGGAAGGAAGTTCAGCCTGAGTCTTACCAAGCCCCCAAACACCAGCCAAGAACACCGTGTGCATGTGGAAGACAGGGACTGAGAGGGAAAAATCACATTGTACTGTCATAGGTGGACAGGCAATGTCAAGAGTCCAGCTCCTGGTATGAGCTGGTGATTAGAAGAGTTGCCAAATCACATGCAGGGCAGAGATTTCATTTCTTACACGGTCCTTCCTTCAGTGTGAAGTAATTAACCAAACCTGGACTCCATCCCTGCACAGCACCCAAACTTGCCTCTTCCTGACTTAATTTGGTTGCTCGTTTTGCTTTCCTGCTAATGGAAAACCATATTCCTGCTAGTGGAAAACCATATTCCTGCTAGTGTAAAACCACAAATCACATTTCCTCGAAGAATAGAGGAAAATGCATACCTTGTTCATCATACGGGACAAAACAGACTTAATTTAAATACAGATGTTCTGAAGATGATGTATCTGAGGCATTTTTTCAGAAAATCAGACAGCTCTAAAACCATCTGGAACTTGAAAATGAGTACAGATTTCCCAGTTACATCATTAGAGTCTCAAAAATAGTCCATTACACCAGATACAAACTAATTTACCTGCATTATTAGTCTTCATTAGTTGTATTACTAATCTTCTCAGGAGACTCAGCTGTGAACAGCAACCACCATGAGCAAGGTTATGTGCAAATAACATCAACAATTATCTTTTTACCTGTTTTTGGCATTGATACAGTTTATGCTAAACTCATCCCAAGAGCAACACAAAAATGACACCCTGGGTCAGTTCAGTCCCCTCCCCTCAAATCTTAAGTCAATACTCATTTATTTTCTTAGACAGATTTCCTGTTTCCCCTAATTAAGCACATTCTGTCTCAGACACCACACATTAAACATTATTTAATATTTACATCTATCCTAGAATTTCTTTGTCATTTTTTCTCCATCCAACAGTCTCTCTTGGTCTTTGAAGCGCCATCAGCTCTTTCCAAGGGGGCAAAAATGAAGCAAAACCTTAATCCTAGCAAACATCTTGCTGCCTGCCTTCAGGAGGTATCTAATGAATTTCCATTCCCTGGCAAAGGAGAAAGTTTCAGTTTTCATGTGTTTTGTAGGTTATTGTGGAGCTGTGCATCTCTGTCTCCCCAAAGCCGAAGAGAAATATCCCGTTTCCTCAGCAGATTGTCACTTCTGTGTTCTCTGTACCTTCAAAGCCAGCTTCAGAGGGCCAGCAACTTGCCAGCCTGAATTATGGATGGCCTGACTGCTCAAACATCATTTAAATAGGTTTTACTTAAAAAGATAACTCCATGAGATAGGGCAAGCCAGCTAATTAACCAGGAGAAAAAGAAATGTGTACCTTTTCCTCATGCCCCTTTCAATGACTTAGGATGTGGGCCCAGATTCTCTATCATTTTGAACAGGTTACACATTTTCCAGCATTTTCAGCACCCTGTTTCATAAAGTGTAATTTGCTCAGTCTCTGCTCTTTCTGGGTGGTCGGTGTCAATTCATCATCTTCAAGTAACACTCCATGGTTGATTTCTGCTATTTATTTATTTAATGTTTCATATTAACAGGGACAGATGCTCTCCTGAGTTGCTTTAGAGGTATTGCACCACTAAGTCAGTGAGGTATTACCAAAATAGAGGAGTGTTTGCACCAAAGGCTGTCCAACACTTCCAGGGTATTCCTAAAGACCCAGTCACACCAGTGCCATTGGGGTAATGTTGTTGTCACTGCCCACTTTCACCTCACTTGTATTTAGATACATTCTTAGGATGCAAGAGGCTGTTTCCTTAGTCAGGGCCACTTTGTCAGCCACAAAAGAAAGAAAAAAGTGATTGCGGTTGTCTTGTGAGATGTCTTCCCAGCTATGGTTTGTTAAAAGTTGAAATAGGTCTTGCTGTGACCACAGTCCTTCCTAACCACGGGGTCCCACAGGTTTCTCCATTACCAGGGATCACCAGGACACAAGTACTGAAGCCAGTACCCCTGACCTCACTGAAAGCAGAGGATTCGTTTTCCTGAGCAACCCTTGGGTCAGTCACTTCCCCGAGAACCAAGGTGAGTGTACTTTGCAGTTGATCTCAACCATTTATTGCTGACCACTCCGCTGACAGGTTTTTTTGAAGGACTTTCCTTTTTACTTCTAGTGACTCTACTGTCAAATCTTCCACATTTTAAGTACTTTTAGAGAGAGAAGGGCTGTGCCTACATAAGTGAGCTGCGGTCTGTCCCGTGAGTTCCCATTAAATTGTCCCCTGTACACTGTGAACTTGGCTGCAACGTTCATTATGTCTGCAGACACTTGACTGAGAGCTCTCTGTAATGGAAGCTTTTGGCAACTGGGCTGTGCGACCATTTTTTCTGCTGACTTAATTTCTTCTGACCAAACACTCAAGGAATGAAGAAAAGATCTGTTTTAAATAATGAGGATATTTGACTCGGGAACATGATGCAGCTGCTTTAGTACTAAGAAAAAATAATCACTTTAAAATTATTTTGTCTGTCACAGGGGAAAGCACTGCAGAAAGGAACTGGGAAAGAAAGCTTCTTGCCATTAGCAAAGATTTACTGAAAACTCATGGTATGAAGGAAAGAACACAATGGTAGAACTCAGACAAGGACCTGATTTGGCAATCTTTATTATGAGCCAGCTGTGCTCAGGTGGCCAAGGAGGCCAGTGGCACCTGGCCTGTATCAGCAATAGTGTGGCCAGCAGGATCAGGGAAGTGATCCCCTGTACTGGGCATTGGTGAGGCCTCACCTCAAATCATGGGTTCATTTTTGGGCTAAAATATTCACTTGCCTGCAGGAATTCAGTCATCCTCTTTCTTCCTTCAGAATGTTGACTTGTATGGCCATGCACAAGACTCACATTTCATAGCAGGGGTTTAAGTTTGAGACACAATCCTACACTATAAAGAGAGAACCCCAGGAGCTACTGCAATGCCATCACAACTCCTCTTAATGTTAAACTTAAAAATATTTCATGTGATGGTACACATCAAGAGTGTTTTAAACTGAAATTCATTATGACAGAATGATGGGATTTCCCCAAATTTTCATTTTCTAAGCTGTGAGGAACAGAAATTACAAACACAGATCCAAGAATAGCAATGGTACACTTGAATTTAAGCATTTACTTTCCTTAATGGAAAGACAGGCAAAGGGAAAATTATGAAGTTATTAATGATAAAAGTGTCTTCTGAATTCTCTGTACTTTTGCCTTGTGTTATGTTCTGAACAATAAAAAGGATGCAGTTGTCAGCAACAAGAAGATAATAGTTTTCATAAGGAACGTTTGTGTGTAGCACAGCTTATTAAGAAAGTTTATATAAGCATCATGTCCCAGTACCTAATCCACCAAAATAGGTCAATCAAGCATTGCCAGAGAAAAAGAAACTTTTTTTTTTTTTAAATTAACTGTTTGGGAACTTAATTCAGTTTTTATTAAACTATAGGGTGCTTTCATTTCTTTCAACAACGGGGATTAATGTGCATATGATAGAAGCTGCATGTCTAACTTTGGCCTGTCAGTTCTTTTAGTCCATCAGTGCATTCTGGAAAAGGCAAGTTTAGCTCTTCCACACTAGGAGACGGACAGCAGTGCACCTCTGCCAAAATATCAGAATACCAGCAGCCAAATACCCAAAAGTTTGCATTCTGGTCATGCTCCAGCACGTGCAACTCTTGTCTGGCAGGTGCTTTTCTCCCCACAGCCCTTCCAGACTGAGCCACCACAGCTGCAACCCACCCTCTGCAAAGGTGGGACCCTGCTGCTGGCACAGCCTTTCCCTGCTGCCTTGTTATCTCTCTGAACATTCAGGTCCTACCACTGATGTTGTTCCTGTTTAATCCTCGGGATGACTCAGAATAGTTGCTACAATGCAATATTAGTTCACTGTTTCTTTGCATAAAATGTTTTGTGTTGCACACCAGGAGAGTAAACAGAGTACCTCTCACTTTCAAAGGTAGAAAATGAGGGTCTGGGGAACAAAAAAAACATCAGTCTGGAAAAAGAAGAGCGCAAATTATTAAACAATCTGTTTATAAACACCAGGAGAACTATAAAGTGATTTTTTAAAAGCTAGAGTGAATGTCAAGAACACATTGTACCCAACCCAAACTCATTTTCCTCTTTGACAGGACGAGTGGGAAAGCAGGAGGTGGTAGATGTTGGATGTCTTGATTTCAGTGATGAGAAAGAAGGGAAGTGTGGTTTCCAGGAACTTGCAAAAAGGTGTCCCAACAATCTGGCCTCAGACTGAGAGCACACATTGCCACCGGGCTCCTGAAGTGGTCCATCCTGCTCAGTTGCACTCAATGTTTCCATTCATCATGTTAATGACCTAAAGTAAAGCTTCAGAAACGTGCAGGTGGCCTCAGTTAAGAGGGTCCTACCTACAAAAGAGGGCAGGACATGCCTACAGACAAACCAGAGCCGGGTGTGAGCAGGCAGGGCAAAGAGACAGGACGCTGGTGGGGAAGGGGATGCACTCCCCCTCCGTGCTTATAGAGCTGTGCCAGACCAGCAATGCATCATCAGCCACATCCCCCTACAAACACACCCTTTAGGTGTTCAAGGTGTAAATTAGGGTTAGCTGTCAACCTAACCTAATTTGAAATTACTCAGTTAATCTACCTTTCACTGTCTTGACAGCTTCTCTGGCACCTTCTGTAAGGGAAACATCTACTGAAAATAAAAATATAAAAACCTTAAGATATCTAACATTGGCTGTCAGTAATATCTTATTTAAGCAAGACAGTGTGTCCACAGCCCTGTCCCATGCTGTTATATATTTCAGAACAGTTAGCAATAAATATCTGACTGTATGTTTAGAGAAAGCGACGGCAGCAGGGAACGTTGACAAGCAGCTCCATTTCCCTGTTATTTACTGTTCAGCAGAGGTATTGATAAGAGAGCTAGAAGGAGAATGCACATTTTTCTCCATCTGCTTTATTATACCACTGTAAGGCACAGCATGAAGGTCTCTGTAGAGTCAAGTGGAGAAAATAATAACTGGGTTTTAAACGAGAAGGAATTTAACTTGCACTTCTTCCATCACAAACTGATCCCACTGTATCTTTCATGGTGTCACATGTGGAAACCTTCTGCCAGACCTTTTCTTTCCTCCTCACCTGAGCCACAAGATAATTTGATCCCTTCCCATGGTCTTTCATATTCTCTTCCTGGTTTAGGTATTTATTAAAGACAAAGTCACTCTGACACCTGAGACAAGTAGTGGGAAGTCTGAGGGGAGATGTCTGTCTTGTCTCCAGGGAAGCTTGTCCCAGTTTGTTAGTGCTGAGAACAGTTTAAATCTCGGTTAAAAGACTTTATTAGTGAGTAGGAGGGGAAAGCCCATCAGAAAGCAGTGAATTGGGTATCCCAGGGTGAGGTGTGGAGTAGCACCGCGAGCAAGCACCTTCTGCATCCCTCCTCTTCCCAGGGTCCCCACAGATCACCTGGGTCTGCACTCAGAGGTAAGGGACAAAGAGCTCCGTGGAGCCAGTTCCAGGGGTTTTCTACAAAATTCTTCTGGGAAGTTTGTCTGTTGGGGTGTGAGCTGATGATCCAGACCCCTGCCTTGGCCCTGCCTCCACACGTGGGACAGGACAGGACCACCCTGGGACTTTCTAGCTGGAGGGAAGGACACTCGAGCTGCCCTGTAAATGATAAGCCCCTGTCAGTACTTTTGGCATAGCTGCAGACTTTAATTACAGTTTTCAGCATTCATTTTTGAAGTTTTATTCACTGCAAAAAAAATATCATTACCCTCATTTCACAGCTACAGATTAACAATATTGCAGTGAAGTTCTGGGAAACACAGCAGGAGATCATCCAGTTCTGAGGCAGGGAGATGTCCCTGGGCAACCCAGAGTCAGCACAAAGTACCACCAAGGCTCATCTCTGTGATGTCTTGTGACCTGCTCTAAAAGAGGGGTAGCAAAATAAAAAGCACTTCTTTCCCCGAAAGGACCACTCCCCACAGGATAGGAGTGATGAGTAGTCTCAGGGAAGGTAGTGGAATGTCCTATGCACTATGACCATGTTTTTGAATCACATACATTTTCCTCATGTTACTGATAACACCTCAGGGCATTGGAATGGGAAGAATTCAAACTTTGCTTTCACTGCTTACTCTCCTGACTTCCTTATTCATATTTAGGCGAGTCAGCATCAGCTTTGCTTAACATCCATATTCATTTTAATTTCACGCTCCTCTCCCCTCACCCTATGCCATGTTATTTGCAGAAAGAATTAACCACAGCCGGGCCAAACACACTGTTTCATCAGGCCAAACACACATCTTCATTACTGTTGAGCAATGAAGATGTTTCTGTGCCTGTCACATTTCAAACTTGCTCTCACTCACCACAAAACCCACAGAAGGAGGATTACAGAGGAAGGAAAAATCAGTGGCCACAGCCCAATCATTGGTTCACAGACATTTCCTACCATCAGTTCAGTTTCTTACCCTTGCCGTATTTCAAGGGTGTATTGGGGGAAAAAAAAGAGAATCCCCCAGGGATCCTTCTCTCTGCTTTCATCTGAGCTAGATAACCTACAGCAAAGAGAGCAACCATCTCTTCCCTGATTTTCCCATTTTGTGGAAAGATCAGAAAATGGATCTGCTGCTGAGCACCCTGGTTTAGGCTGCTGTTCTGTTAAAGGGCTCTTAGTGACCACTAGGTGGGGAGAGAAACTTATTGTCCTTAAATCCGATGGAAAATACGTAGGCAGCACGATGCACTCTCACTCCAAACCCTCAGTGTTTAACCTGACCTTTTCCCTCCTTCCCGGATGACTAGAGGGGCCATGAACTTGATGTGATTAGAAAAAAAAAATTATCTCAGTATGATCTGCAGGTTTCATTTATGATCTGTAGCTTTTCTGGACTCTGTTGCAATCCCTGAGATATAGGATCTTAAATTTGTTGATGGTGCGGGAGTAAGTTTAATATTATGTACAGGAAATGTTGGGCCAAAGTAATTTTTAGGGGTGAGTTCCTTACTGACAGATTTATTTGGCAGAGGGATTTGGACTATTGTGTATTTCTTTGGTTATTAAATAGAAGGTACTTTCAAAAAGAACTGGATTTGCAGCTTGTGAGTCCTAGGAGAGAATGATCAGATTGAGGGTTTAAGAAAGATGACAGAAGAGATGCAAGATGTGAATTATCTCTCCAGTTATCTCAGAGATGCCAATACTCCCTCTTTCCAAAGATTCAGTCATCTAAGTTCTCATTAGATGAGTACTGACAGGGTGCCTGGGGTCTGTGGAGGGGTGGATCTCCCTAAAGAATCATCAATCCTTCTCCGTTGGCAACCAGAAGCCCCAGGCCAGCCACTTTTATGAGCTGCGTTCGACTGGCTGGCATGAACCTGAGCCTGTGTGCCTAAATGCTGCCTTGCAGAGCACCATGGACCCTCACAGTGCTAGCCCTAGACAGAAATGCAGCGTTCACCATTTTCCCATGAAGACAGACACAGCTGATGAAGGTGCTCAGCACTGCCGTGGCCAGTTCCTACTCACACCCAGCTAGGCTGGGTCTGCACTGAGAGCAGCACAAACTCGTCCTCAGAAAGCCGACCTCCTGCTATTTGCTTTAGAGACAGAGCCAGAAGCTCTCCTTCTCACTTGCAGCCTGAGCTGAGAACTACAACAGCGCCCACAAACAACTGTGGTTGCTATAAAAATTGTCTCTTAGTCACCTTTCTGTAGCAAATACCTTGAAAGCATTTGGCTTCAGTAGCTGTAAGTTTCTCACTTCATGCTTGGTAGTAAACAACATTACCCTTCAAAAAAGATGTGAAGGTTGCCATGGAGCTCCCAAATCTTTCTGGTCCAAGAGAAGTTAATGCTTCAACTACAGCATTTTGATGAGGATATTCTGTGTGGTCTTTTTCCTCCACATTCCCTGACAGAGGAATCATTACCTATGACCAAATAAGAGAAGCACTTGGCAGCTTCTGCACTCATCTACCAAGTTCAATGTAATGTACTTCCAAGGGGAACATCTGGCTCTGTAATTTTGTTCCTTGGCAGCACAGCTGTTGTCTGCATGGCTGGCTACACCTCTCTGCTGGCAGCTGTGAAACTGCATTGGGGTATGTATGCTTTGGACACAGACTGCTGCTTTATGATGTCTGGATGTTCTTTGTCCTTTCCTTCTTTCCAAAACTGCCTACACCTAGGAATGGTTTTGCTTTGCAAATGAATGCAAGGTGCAGTCCCTCAAATTTCACCTCACGGCAGATGGAAGCAGCTAGGGAAGGCCAACAGCATGGCCTATTTACTTACTCAGCAGAATTAGCAGCAGGTGTTAGTGAATTTAACACCCCACCTGCAGTTAACAGCCACACATCCCCACACAGGGTGTCCCCATACAAGGTAAGAGAGGAAACAACTCCTGCCTCAATCACAGGCTGTTTTATAGAAGCTTTGCTGAGATCTTAAGTGAATCTGAGACAGAAAATAATGAGTTTTCAAGGGAACTTAAAAATCAGATTTATTTGTTTAACAATAGTAAAAATTTAGGATGTACAGGTCTCAGGCACCACCATTAAATCTGCAGAGGGGGAATGCAGCATTAATAACTACCCTGCTGCTTAAACACAGAGGAAATGGCATGAACCTGAGTAGGGGGAGGTTTAGGGAAAAGTTTTTCTCCCAGGGGGAGGTTGGGCACTGGAACAGGCTCCCCAGGGAAGTGCTCACAGCACCAGCCTGAGAGAGCTCAAGAAGCGTTTGCACAATGTTCTCAGCCACAGGGTGTGATTGTTGGGGTGTCCTGTGCAGGGCCAGGAGTTGGGCTCTGTGATCCTGATGGGCCTCTTCCAACTCAGCATATTCTGTGGTTCTCTCATCCTACACTGACAGCTGACTGGTCTGTCACTCAACTGTCCAGTACATTCAAATCTTTTAAAAAACAACACAGATTTTACAAAAGACTTATAGGATAAACATCCCGGAGTAATGTCTAACACTAAAAGAATGAGAGATTTTCATTTATGCTGGAGGTGAAAGGCAACAAATGTATGGGCTAAGAAAAGGTGAAAATGCCAGTAATGCAATGGTTACTTTTAAAGCCACCTTCGTGTTGGGAGAAATGAGCCTTGCAAGGGATATGTGAAACAAATTGGTTAATATTCTATAATCACAGAATCATTAAGGTTGGAAAAGACCTCTGAGATCACTGAGTCCAGCTGGTAACCCAGCAGCACCCTGTAACCACTGAACCATGTCCTGAGCCACCAGAGAGCACCGAATGATGTCTGTGTTGAACACCACACCCTTCCTCTCTGAAGGGGGTGCCTGCAAGATGGGCAACAACAGGAGAAAAGACAGAATAGACTGTAAATTACTAGAGAATGATGTATCAATAAAGGAAGGACAGAGTCCTTGATTGTAGCAACCAGATCACGACTGGAATTTGGGGTAAAGTCAAGATACTCCATACAAATGAAGAAGCATCTTCCAACAGAGCACTTCAAATTTGTCAAGGAAATGACTAAACAAAATATCCCTGCCCAGGGAGAGCATACACTGGGTGAACACTGCCATCAAATTTCATTAGGATAAAAGACCCTGAGACAAAACACTACATGAAACCAAAAGTTTGAGTCCACTGGGAAAAAAAAAACAAAACCAAAACAAAACTTGCACACACTGTGGCCATTGTCACTGTGTCTGGCCCCAAAAAAGCAGGCAATTTGAGGTGCCCAAGAATTACTGTGCAGCAGTGTGCTCCCACCAGAAATGGGCAGAGCAGGAGCAAAGTGATCACAAGAGCACTGAGAACAGTTTGTTTTGTAGAAACAACAGAAAAACCCACTTCAGAAAATGAAAAAAACTCTCCATCAGCTAATGAACAAAAAAATAAAACCTTTAATTTGAATTAGTTTGGAGGTGACAAGGCAGTGCCCCCTCAGGAACAATGACATTAAGGGTGTTAAAAGTCCCCTACCTGCCTGCTCCACAGAGAGTGGGAGTTTGGATAGACCACAATAACAGAGCTCAGTAGCTCAAGGTGACACAAACCCTGTTTTTAAACTGTAATGTTCCCACTTTAGTGCTCCATGGTTTTTCCATCAAACAGTTGGAGCAGTTCCCCAGGATCCAAACCACAGTTGGCCTCTGACACTTGGAACAACCTTTTGAGCAGATAAACCCCCCATTTTCTGTCAGGTACAGCTGAGTGTTTTTTACAGCTCCCTGGTGAGTTGCTATGAAAACCAGTGTCAAATTAATAAAAGCCTTAGGAAAAAATGTCACAGGGTCAGACACTGCTCCATATTTGGGGCTGCTAATTACAGAGAGGCAGGAGAGGCTGGGCTTTCACCTGCTGGCACTCCGCTCACCGCTACTCGTAAAACAGAAAATGCCTTCACGGCTGGACACCGAGGTCAGCTGTGGGAAGGCAGAGAGAAGGAGAAGCAAACAGCTTGTTAGGGTTTGAAAGCTCAAGTTCTCCCCCTGCATCTTAACAGCAAAGCTGTGTGTATCCACAGTGGGAAACAGCAGCTGTGAGCAGCTGCCTGTCGTGAGAAGAAACCTCGTGGTTACGGGAAATTGCTTGTCCCACCAGGTCTGTCCTGCTCAGATGTAAATGTGGTTTCTAGACTCTGGAAAAAAGAAAAGGTGGGATGTGGTTTTGTACCTGAGAAGTTCTCATATCTATATTGCCATATCTTTTTGTATTTCAAGCCCATTTTGGACCCACTCTTCTGAAACCACAAAATTTGCCAGTTGTTGGTTCCCAAACTGCTTTGTGTTGGCTGGGAACCAAGGCACTTGCCAGTCAAAGAATTTAGTCACAGGAAGTGTCCAGACTTGGATTTTGCCTCTTGGGGCAGAATGGCAGCAGCTGGTAGGAGTTGTGTGATGCAACAAGTTCAAGCACAAATTCAAGCCCAGTCAATGGGATGGTCTCAACAGGGAGAAGCAACAACAGGAGGATGAAAGAGCTGAACTAAGGAAAGACCCCTGTGTCGTCAGCTGTTCATTGCTGATGTCTTCACAGTCTTTGATACAGCTGGGTAGGGAGAAGGAATGTACTTTCCTAAACGACATTTACAGGCAAACATCTTTGCTGTGACTGAGAGAAGCAGAGGAACCCTGACCTGAGCCCTGAGAATTGTCTGCTCTGCTTGAGTGACCCCTGGAGGACAGTTTACACAGAAATCACAGAATCACAAAATCGTTTGGGTTGGAAGGGACCTCAAAAAACATCTAGTTCCAACCTCCCTGCCATGGACAGGGACACCTTCCACCAGACCAGGTTGGTCAAAGCCCCCTCCAACCTGGCCTTGAACATTTCCAGGGATGGGGCAGCCACAGCTTCTCTTGACAAAGAGAAGAGGTTCTTGGGCATCTTGGGCCAGGGCTTCCCCATCCTCACAGTCAACAATTCTTTCCTAGTATCTTACCCAAATCTACCCTCTTTCAGTCTGAAGCCATTCCTCCTTGTCCTATCACACTCTGCCCATATAAATAGTTCCTCTCCAGCTTTCCTGGAGTCCTTTTTGGTACTGAAAGGTCACAATATGGTCACTCCAGAGCCTTCTTTTCTCCAGGCTGAAGACCCCCAAGTCTCTCAGCCTTTCCTTGTAGCAGAAGAGCTCCATCCCTCTAATCACCTTCACTGTCTCCTCTGGACTCACTCCAACAGCTCTATATCTTTCAGTTTTAGCACCTTACATTCAGTCCTTCCCAAGTGCTGCAGAGTAGCAGATGCCACAGCAGGAAAATCCCATAAACAGCTACTCTGGCCCCCAGCTTGCACTCAGGGCAACCTGCCTTAGGCACAGCACATGACTCAAAGGCATTTATCTTAGCCAGAGATAACCAGTGGTCATGGGTCAAGGGCATGGGCTGCTATTTCTGGCAACCCTAGAACCTCACACGTCAGCTGGACAACACTTCCCCTTCTGGTCCTCCTACTGTCACTTGCTCCTTTGGCCTGCAAGAGGCTGGAGCTGCCAAGTGTCCCTGTCCTTCTGCACAGTGCTGGGTGTGACAGGAGCCTGTTCCCACTGCCCTCTTCAGAGCTCTGCTGGGTGCAAACCCTGCATGCCAGCACGGAGCCATTGAAGCAGGGGCCACGGTGACAGGAGGGCATTTAAATCAGGGCATTATGCAAACATTGAATGAGAACACAAACCAGACCTTTTACGGAAACAACAAGCACTGGCTCAGTTTCCCCTCATTTCCACAAGCACGCACTCACCCCAGTTCCATCAAAAGCAAGGCAGGCAGTGACATGGGTGAGTGCTGAAAGGCTGTTGCTCTGCTATTTACGGCATGACAAGTTGCAGAAAGAGCTGTCACATGAACCTACTCTCGGATGATTTCCCAATGGACTGTTTTCCAGTCCTCCTTACCTAAGCACAAATTTGGAAAAGGACTATTAACAGAACCTGGTCAAAAAAGTTGGGAAATCTCATGAGGACAGATTTCTGAAGAACTTGACAAGTCCTTTTCTGGGAAAACCTATAAAGTAAGTTTATTTGTGTTATTCTGTGTATTTATCTTTTTCTTTTTTCTTGTTCTTTTCTTTCTTCTTTTACACCAAAAGTTAAAATGCAGCCCAAAATTATCTTGGTGAAATTGAAAGAGGCATTGAAATGGTAGCAATCACAGCTGTAATTCCAAACTGGTAAAATAAAAAATTAACAGTACACAAGACATCTAAGAAAGACAAGAAATGTATGTAAGCACCATGCCATTATTCAGATGTTATGCCCCTATTCAGGTATTTAATAAAAGGCGTTAAATGAGGATTATCATTTGTAATGGTTAACCAGTAACTAATAGGAAAGTTGGTCTCAATGAGCATTTTGGAAGTGGATGAAGCTCTGAGGATGAGCTACAGGAAGGACTAAAAGCCATTGGAGGATTTCAAACAGTGTGACAGCGACAGGCTGAAATGAAGCCTCTTATTACTGCTGTTCATTTGCAAACAAAGGATAGGGCTGTCACCCATGAGAGAGGGAAAGTCACAACATATTCCAGGATTCCAGCCTTTTCCCTCCTCAGGTAGGGCCGAGACATGGCTGAGAGGACAGGAAGGGCTGAAATGCTCTTGGAAACCATCTGCTTGCTTTGCTGTTGTGCACCTGAACAGCATCTGCCACGGTGGCTTTCCTGGCTCAGCTGATGATGGTGATGAAGGTTGGTGGGCTCAGGACCCAGTGTGGGAGCCTGGCTGTGCTTGACCATCATCACAAGCCCTGTGGCCCAGGGGTTAAGGAGGAATTGCTCTGGAGGGTGTGACTATGATGGGATTTCTACAGCTCTGTGCTCTCAGGCTGATGGGGTGCCCAGGTGGAAAAAGACAAAGGTCTGTGACAAAAGGAAGGCTTCACAGCTGGGACCCCTGGCAAATCCAGGGCAACACGTGGTCACAGGGCTCAGATGAGCATAGTGGGCTTTGGGAAAAGCTTTTCCAAGGAAATATTCTACTGAATGATGCCTCCTGAGATCAGACTGTGGCTCCAGATTGCCTGGCTGAAAACTGGGGACTGTTCTGCTCCTGCCAATGATGAGCAAAGTCCATCACAGAAGTCTGAAGTAAATTACTGATGCTCATCAGCTGCTTGCTGTCTTCAAGTCAGTTTCTCTAATATTTTGCTTCATTTGTGAAATAAACCCACTTGGTTCGAGATGTTTGTTCATCTCCACACTGTACTGGTCCCCTCCTGAGAGAGGACACGGAGGCCTCTGCCCAAAATCCACCACCACAGTCAAGGAGGAGAAATTTTGTGCTCTCTGCATATCAGAAAAAGTAGAGTTCATCCCAATGTAACCCAAATGACCGGGTCTGATGCCTGCAGGGTGCAAATCAGAAAGACAAGAAAGGAAACAAATCTTCCTGACCACCTCCTAAACATTTGCTGTAACAACAGCAACCTGTATCTGACTATTACCAAATATCTCCTGAAAACAGTAGAAAAACTGTGTTGGAGTTAAGCTCAGTCAATAATATTTCACTGGGAATGGATCCATATATTATTCACTGTAGTTGTCATCTACATCATATTTGTTTAACCAAACAAAATTGGAAAATCTTAGGAATCAATTTTGCCCACTAAATCTCCGGAGGTATCACCAGTGCAAAATACACTGTCATGAAGACAGGGTGGTCCCAATTGCTCCTAAACTAAGGCAAATAACCCACAGGGACTCCTGCCATTCAATGGCAGGCACTGGGAGCAAATCCAGAGAGCTCTGAGATGGTGGCTAGTGTTCAGCCAGGCTCTCTTCACACAAATGTGCCACTGTGGGAGAACGGGGAGCAGGGAAAGGGAGCCCTGACCCTTGAAAGCTTCACGGGCTGCCTCAGCTGATTACAGAGCACAGCTCTGCGTCCCACAGGATTCAGCAGCCACAGATCTCCCAGGATACATTACACCTGATACATAAGCAGAACTTCCTCCTGAGAGATGTCAGCACCTTCTCAGAGAGGGAATGAGCCAGACAGAAATGAGAAAGAGGTGGCACAGATAGGTGAAGAGTTTCTAAATCAGCCTGAGTGTGCCATGAATGCCCACTATGCTGTGTCTGCAGCTCCTGCCACACACAAACCACACACATCAGCACAGGTGCACACTGGCAGCTGTGCAACCTGCAGCAAAAGCACTGCTTCTGACTGTTTTCCACCTCTCCCTCTGCCTTCCATTGTATGCTCAGCTATTTGTAGGTCCTGAGGCTTTGACCTAAGGCCTGAACCTTAAGCCTCATGCAATTTTTGGACATTTCAGCAGCCTAGGTAGAGTGCCCACATTCCTCACTAGTTTTACCACCACACCCAGACGCCTTTAAAACAAGAGGATGATTTGGAAGTTCAAATAGAACTTCCAGTTACTACAAAAGGAGCAAAGCAACCTGCTGCTGCCAGCACTTCTCCCATAATTCTCATCACTGGTGGAAAATCAGGCTGTCCCTATACTGAGCTGGGGGATGTCAGTCTGCAGAAAACCAATGCAAAGGAGGAAAAGAGAGCAGAAGAATTTTCTATGCATTTTCTCCTTTGAAAATCTCGTTGTCAGGATAGACCAAGCACTTTCTGGGTGGTAATCAGCAAGCTGGTTTAGTTGTGTCATGGGCCCACACCCTTCAAACAAGGCAGGAGCTGGTCCCTGCCCTGAAGATCAGCAGTATAAATAGACAGAAAAAAGGAAGCACTCCTCATTCCTCTTTCACTCATGAGATACAGGCTTTACTTGGATGATCCACTCGGCTTGTGCCAGTCTGAGCAGCAGGTTTGGAAATGGTGCTCCTGGGCCTCATTGCGGTGCTTTGGCACAGGGCTCTGCTGAGAATAGGCTCAGCCAGGAGACACAGCATAAAAACTGTGACATCCCTTTGCTTGCCACCTTGGTCCTCCTCCCGTCTGCCTGCTCCTGGAATGTGGAGGCAGCAGCAGCCTTCTGCTTATTTTTGAGTGGAGGCAGAAAGATCACATCAAGCAAAAAAGCACATTCCCTTCCTGGAAGCAGCCTGCTCCCTTCTTTCCAAGAGAGTAAAAACTCTGCATGAATGTTTTATGAATCAGACGTGTGTTCATTTCAACGATAAAGCCAGCTTGGCAATTTGGGCTGGAAAGGGGGAAGCTGAAAACCTACAGGTTCCAGCTGGCATGCTTTTAGACACGAACCTCTTCCCCCATTGGAAACATTACATTTGGACCCATCTAACTTGGGGAAGTTTCTCTGCTTTTAAAGAAATTGCAGATTATGTCCCAACCATTACTCAGAGGTGAGCAAAACAGATTTGTCCCTGTAATGACTTCACTGAGTACCTGCACACACGGTGCTAATTGATCACAATGTTGGTGCCTCAGTCCTGCTTGATTTCCTGATTGCAGCCCTTTTACATTCCCAGCAGTCCACCATCTGCAGAGGCAAATGCCATCTCGACATGCAGAAAAGCCATAAATGAGGTTTCTCTTTGTTTAACCTCCTGCTGTACTGCTCAACCTAAAATAAATGTAATTTAGGAAAAAAATCTCTATGGAAAACATCATAGGTAGGGAGAAAGAAATTGCTTGAAATGATGTTTTTTTCTGCTATGCTAATCCCAGGCTGAATTCTTATTTAAGTCCACTTCTCCCCACTGTAATAGGGAGAAGTAAACAGCTTTTGTCAGACAGAGTGTGAGAGGAGAGGGAGAGGGAGAGGGAGAGGAGAGAGATGTGCAAGAAGAAAACCAGAAAGCAGAGAAGACAGAGGCAACAGACAGTGATTTTCTGGGAGGAAATGAGAGAATTCTGATGCAAACAGGGAGAATATGCACCAGGTGCAGATATTCCACTATCCAGAGAGAACTTTCACACCTCCAAGTAAGATTCATCCTCAAAGTCCAAATTCAAATACCTATGAACAGAAAACAGCTGGAAATGCAGACTCTGGATAAGTACCACCAGCTGGGGGGTGGGTGACATGCAGAGAGCACTGCCTGCAGTCAGTGATGCAGAATTAACTGGAAGGTATCAGGGAGCACCATCTACCCTCGTTGAAACCTGCCCTCCCCATTCACAAACACACAAATACAGCATGTGCAGTTCTCATTTTACAGCAGCCCCCTCTGAGAAGCAAGAGGGCTCTCTGCTGGACAAGGCATGAAACTTCCTTTGCTTGACCTCCTCTTCCAGAAGCCTCTTGATTTATTAGCTCATCATTGCAAAGGGAAATCCAATGACACCAATTATATCCATGGCAGCAGCTTGAGCAGGGAACCCCTCACTGCTGGCATGGACCACCATGGTGGTGGGGCTGGTGGCAGCTGCCTGATGGGGTGGGATGGCTGGAGAGAGGCTTGCTCTCTCTCAACAAGCCCCAAACCTGACTCTCAGCACCTGCCCATCAGCAAGATGCCTCTAAAAAAGGCTTAACACAGAGCACTTCCACTTCCCTCCTGTGGTCACTGTTAAAGCATCTCTTTTTTCCTCCTGAATTTGCTGCTTCTGCTTTTCAATATATCAAATTCACTTGAGGTCTCAGTGAGCACTTCACTGGGGTGGGAGGCTGATGAATGGGGCTGACAAAGAAAGGGGAAGAGAGGATGGAGGGAATAAAGATAAAATGCTCTCATTTAATTTAATCTTAGCACAATGTGGAGGGCCATCCAGGCAACCCTAGAACAAATAGGAGCCACCCCAATACCTAAGAGTGGAGGTGAGAGCTATGGTGACTGTGGGGATGTCTTAAAGTCCCAAAGATTTTTTTACTGCAAAAGGCAGGCTCTTACAACAACATAGTCCAGGCAAGGTCCTGAATTTGATGGCCAGGGAAACTTGGTTTCCAATAGCACAGTGATAGTTAAGCTTAATATAGTTCTGCTATGTTCAGCCCAATACCAACACAATCCCTGCCCTAAAAAACTCAAAATCTAAACAGATTAGACAAAGGATAAGAAAAATGTGAGAAGATTTGCCTGAAATCAATTTACAGTTCAGTAGTAGTGCCAGAAACTTCATTTTCTCATCAACACTGGTAGGTGGAAGGAGAGTGGCTGAATGTGTCTATTTCTAGCAGCAATACATGGGGAGAAAAGCTTCACAGCAGTGTTATCACCTTCAAAATCCCCCACCCCCCTGGGGAGCTTCTTAAGGGTGAGAATGTAGAGACAGATCTGCTTGGTTTAGGCCAGGAGAGGATTCAGGAGAACAAAACCTAAGGAAGAGTAAAACCCCCTTAAAATCAGTCAGGTCTGGTGAGAAAAGCAGTGAATGCAGAATATAGCTCTGACTGTCAAGTTTTAAACTCATAAGATCGCACAAAGTTAGACCACTGCAATTCAGGAGGCACTGGAGAAATGTGGGGGTGGCAGGTTGGCCAGGGGAAGAGAGCAGGGAGAGCACGACCAAGTATCATATCCCTTTTTTCCTCCAGTAAGCCTGCACAGAAATACAGAATAGAGTTAATTGGCCAAGATATTGCTAATTGCAGAGCTAATTAAAAAAATTTACAAGTCCTTTGTGTCCTGCAGATCTTCTCACCTAAATTTTTTGCACCAGCCTTGAACTTGCTAATCCCCAAGGAAGCAGCGCCAGGCACCCCTGTCTGACCTGTGCTGATGAAGGTGATGCATCCCCACAGCACTTGGGAGTTGGAGATATTCTGCAGTCTTAGGAATAGATCTGCTGCCAGTAGATTCATTAATAAGCAAAAGGTCAGAGGCACTTCATCTAGAGCAGAGATTGCCTGAGAAACTTGGCTGGAAAGTGCTTCAGGTGACATCTTCACTCCACAGTGCTCATAGCACATGCCCAGATCTGCTTGTGCCCTTGGCTAGAAACTTGTAAAATCAGTGGGAAACAAACTGGGCTGGATACCTGAGAACCACACACTTAAACAAGATTTCCAAATGTTCAGACTAGTTGGCTTTACTTTTTTTTTTTTTTTCCTTCAGACACATCTTTCCAAATTGTGGTTTGTAACCAGCATGCTCTTATTGGACTTGTGAGATGCTAATGACTGAAATCTTGGGAAAAAAATCTGAGCAGTTCTAACCTGATTAGTGAAATAGCAAAAAAAAGCCCTGGATCTGGGCTAAATCGTTAGACCTTCTAACATTTGCTAATGATTACCAATAACCCCGTGGCTTCCAGGCTGGGGCTTGAAGGCAGCTCCATTGTTTAGAAGTGCTCTTAGGGGAGCTGAAACTTGCACAGCAATGTAGAAGGGTCAGCTTAACTTACAGAATTGCTACTTGCCATTTGCAGGTTAACAAATCTTCTGTAAAACGCAACAGGATTGCCTCAAACTTTGCCAGACTGCTGGATGACAGGTCTGGCCTGTTAATTCACACAGCAAAGTCAGAGCCAACTTGATAAGTAAAACAACAACAACCCAAGAGTAGCAGAGGAGTAAACACTCTCTCAGCCTCCCGAGTAAAGTGGTGTAAAACAACGTGATCAAACTTTGCTGAAAAACTAAACCAGCTCTTATAATGTTTTGATCCAGCTGATCTAAATGATGCCAAATTGTGTTGAAGTCATGAGAATAAAAAGAACATGTGTTTTGAGTCAGGATACAATTCTTATTTTATAACTTTATCATTTCTCTTCTAAAGATGCACATATCACCTCTATAGGCAAAGCAAATTTGTAGCACTGAGTGTAAGTTTTGCAGGTCAGATGTCAGCCTTCCTCACCTTCAAGGTAAACTCCTCCTTTTGTTTTATTCCAGTCCATCCATTATTTAGGCTCTGGCTTCATGGCTGCACTCCCATTATTCACACTGAGGGATATAAGGCCTTTTATTGATGCATTTTTAACTAAAACTGGCTCTCCACAAAGTTTCCCATGCATATGAGCTTAGAATTGGAAGGGTGTGCAAAGACCTAAGGAGTTCAAGAAGAATTTCTTCCTTGAAAGGATGGCCCAGCATTGGAATGGGCTGCCCAGGGAGGTGGTGGAGTCACCACCCATGGAAGTGTTCAAGAAATGATTGGATGTGGCACTCAGTGATGTGACTTAGTTGACGTGAGATAGTGGAGCAAAGGTTGGACTCAATGATCTCGGACATTTTTTCCAACCTTAATGATTTTGGGATTCTCTGATTCTATGATCCTCCAGATCAGCACATTGATAGCACGAGGAAAACTTTAAATTTTGAAAGATTTTTTTTTAAAAGGGGAAGAGAGACTAAAGTCACTTTAATCTTTTAGAAAAAGCAGCGAGGAAATTTCATCATTTTACCTCTTACAAAAGAAGTGGAGGTGGGCACAGTCCTGCTGAGACTTGCCCAGCTTAATGATCAGGGACAAATGAGCCACGGGAATTTTATTGAAGGCCTAAATCTGGCCCAAGTAGCATTAAATCTTGCCTTAACTGGAGTATGTCTGAGGCTGAAAAAAGCTTGCAGATAGATTATGCCAGTGTAAAATGGGAAGCAGGACAGCTTTGCTTTTGTCTGATAGAGGCAGTGGGGAGCTGAACCATGAGTGGTTGGAATGTTTTTCTTCCTCAGGCTCTGCAGTTACCTTGCAACAGCATGCACCTACATATTTGGCAAACTTTCCCTACAAGGTCACCAGGCTGGTAGACAAAGGCACAGAGGGCATCAGGGTGCTGGCACCTACTCAGCTGTACAGCCACTAAACAGAGCACAGGCTTGGAGTTTGACCTTGATTACAACTAGAAACAAGCTTAAAGAATAAATCCCTGTAACATGAGCTGCACCTCAGGATGACCCACGCAGGTTGCTGATGGTGGAAGTGGTCAGCAGAGCAAATGCTTGGAGAATGGGGGTTCTGATGCCCAGAGCTCACAGGTTTTCTTGGACGAAGCTCAGCCTCAGGCTGCAGTTTGAAGCTAGAAGGATGCACCTATCTCCTAACTCTGGGAAACATTTTAGTGATGCAGATAACATTTAGATAACAGGTGTGATGCTGGGCCTAACACTCACTACCTGCTCAGATCCCTGTTATCAGCAAGGAGGGGGGGATGGATGACGTGAAGGTCACAGGACACAAATTACTGAATGACCAAGACTTCTGGTTAGAGACAGCAAACAGAGATCCCTGGGGCTCTCCAGGTGAACAGACAAACCTTATTCACACGTTTTATCCATCTCTCATCCCTTGAAGTGTTCAAGGCCAGGTTGGATGGGGCTGGGAGCAACCTGGTCTAGTGGAAGGTGTCCCATGGCAGGGGCATTAGGACTAGATGATCTCTGAGGTTCCATCTAACCCAAACTATTACAGGATTCTATAATTCTACCACCTCTTGGGGAAGGTGTCCAGACCTGATCCAGCACAGGTAGATCATTGAAGAGCTCTGACAGACAACTTAGCCTGTCCAGGGGAGCTTGCAGGTGGGTCTGCCATGCACCTTCACCACAAAAAATTGAAGGACGCGCATTTTGGGACTACAGAGTTCCATTGTTATGGCTGTGTTTGTCTTTACTCATGCAGTTTGGGGCTAAAAAACTTCCTTTCTAAGGCTGTGTTGCTCTTTGCACTTGCAGGTGTGCACTACCCCAAGCTTGTGCGTACTTCTGGGCATTTATCTCTCACCAGGTGTGAGCAGGGCAGGGGAAGCGTTTTTCACCGGTGGGGTGCCAGCAGGGGGGTGCTTCCCCCTCTCAAAGCCTTCCAGCCTCGTGGAAAGGAAATGCAGCCAGCAGGATGTGCTGGGCTGCTGCACTGGGGTTTGTGTCAATGTCTGGCTCGTTTCTGCTGGAAATTGCAAAATCTTTCAAGCAAGGATCAGAAAGTTTTGCCCCTCGTGTAGATTGTTGTGTATTTAAATGGGGAGAGGATTTAGGAGGCACGTGAGGCACCAGAACAAACCAGAGGAGGGGGCAAGGATCATGCAGTTCAAAGGTGGTTTTTCAGAGACTGCTACATACAGGGTTTTTTTTGTTTGTATGTTTAATTTTTTAATTTCATTAACTCATAATTACACTTCATTCTCTGTGTCTGAGTTTACATTAGGAGGGGAAAATGTCTTTTTTGGGGGAGGGGAGAAAGGAGGGGATGAGGGGAAAGGCAAGAGAAACTTTCTGAGTGTGTGAACTGAAAAATCATTTATTTATTCTTCATAGCAAACACTTAAAAGAGCTATAGAGACAGAAAGTTGACATTATCTAGCCACTGTACCTCTTCTCTGCTTCTCCACCTCCCCCTTTCCTTTTCCCAAACGGGGGGAAATACCTATTTGAGATCAGAGGAGGTCGTGCCTGGGATCAGCAGGAATCCGTGGGACAGGGGCAGAGCTCGCAGCCTGGCCGTGCGTGTCCAGCACTCCCGTATTCCGTGTTCTCCCAAATCCTCCGGCAGCCCGGAGAGCAGCTGGAGCGCGGGACGGAGCAGAGAGCCTAAAAAACTTCATTCTGCAGGGGGACCTCTAGTGTTTTCCTTTCTCCACGTCCTGGCAGAGTTCCTCCAAAGTACAAATACACACAGAGCTCCCATTGTTTGCAGCCCTTCACAAGCCCACTGATCCTAATATGGAATTCAGCAGGAAACCCATGATTTCCTGACACACAGCAAGCTGGAGAAAGAAAGGAAAAACTCCATTAAAAACCTCCAGACTCTCCTCCATGTAGAAATGAAATGGAAAATGGAGTGGATTTAACAGGAATCCCTGGTTCCTGCGGCCGGGCTGGAGGAAGGGAGACGCGGATCGAAGTCAAAGGCTGCTGATATTTTTGAAGTCGCAGTAAAGACTGAGAACGGCTGGGCAGGATGAGGATTTCCTGACTGGGACAAACAAAAAAGGACAGATCACCTTTTTTTTATGATATTCCTCTCTGTGCATTTAATTTATTCACCTCGATGATCCTCTTGACTGATCTGGTAACTGTTAGAAGTGGCTGTGACAGCCTGGAAACATTAGTATGATTTCCTGAGTTTGAGATTTGCTGCTCCCCCCCCAACCCCCCCTCCTTCTCCAAACTCAGGAAAAGTCAATACAATCGCACTTCATTTTTTCCTTCATGTGCACTTGGAAGTCCTGGGAGCAGCAAGAGCAGCGGCAGCAGCAGCAGCAGCAAGAATGAACTGCAAGGAGGAAAATGACAACTGCACTGACGGGAGCAGGAACAACACCAAGAAGATGCTAAAATGCGTGGTGGTTGGGGATGGTGCAGTTGGGAAGACCTGTTTGCTGATGAGCTATGCCAATGACGCCTTCCCAGAGGAGTATGTCCCCACTGTGTTTGACCACTATGCAGGTAAGAAAGTGCTTTAAAAGAAATCTAATTGAGAGCTGCAGGACGGCCAGGTGGGAGGTGAAGGAAGCTCGGGGAGAGGACAATTCAAAAGGGATGCATGGGTTACTTCTTGTCCGGGAATGTCATTCAGGCCTGGATGGCTGCCAGGCAGCTTAGATGGCAGCTCATAAAATTGGGGCAGTGCAGGATTTATTCAGAGAACTTATTTGTTTGTTTCTGATTTTTGTCTTGTTTTTGGCAATTTAGGAGTATTAGGGGTGTAGTTAAATCCACTGTGTTTTGGGAAAACAAATGTAATTCAGCCTCTATCAATTTGTATTCTTGTTTAGTTTTTGAAGTTCTAAGCTTTGCAGTCTGCAGTTAGGAAGACTATATATATACATATATATATATATACACACATATATATGTTATCACAATCTTGTCCCTCTTGGCAAATGATGCATAAATTACAACATTTATATACTATTTAAGGAATAATCTTTGAGAATATGTCCTATTTGAGGAGTGATCTTTGAGAAAACCAGCACAGTCTCTTTCCAAGCTGTCAGTATATAGCTCTCCTTTCAGATGTTTGTTACTCCATCTGAAAATAGATTTTAATACTACAACTTGATAGTAGTGAAAAGCAGAAGAGGTGATTGATTTGAATCCTTCATAGTAGGGGAATTTGTAGTATAAGAAAAAAGCACAAACATAATCAAGATCATCAATGATATTCACTATATTGCTGTGCAGAGCAGACCCACAGATTAAGTGCAATATTCATAGGCCTCTTTCTGTAGTAATTACTGACTTTATCCAGCTGTGTCCAAAGTTATCACACAGCTGTTTCATAGGCTGAAACTGGTGTTCAAACATCTGCTTAAATTTTACTATCCCGAATTCTGCTGTTTTTCTTCTCACAGTGCTCCTTTGGCTTACGGAGCTTTTTTATGAGATCCCTGATACACAGATTCTAGAAGCACTGCAAAGCTCATTACTTATCTTGCAGCAGTAGTTGGAGTTTCCCTCATTCTCTCCCCACCTCCTTAAAAACTGAATTTTCATGGTGTGGCTTATCATAGATTTGGTATTCTGTAATGGGAAAAATCCCTGTTTGCATTCTGGCTCCCTGTCAGGTTTAACAGATGAACTGGCCAAACAAGAAAGCTGTGTAATTGCAGAATCTGAACCATGGAAATGTGAAGACCTTTTCCTCCACAAGAGTGGGCAGCGTCACTTCTAATGCAAGCAGCTCTCTCTTTTCTCTGCCCTCCCCACCAGATAGATTGAGTCATCGCTTTAGAAAAAAACATTTCCACAGACAAGACATATAGCAGAATATTGCCTGTTGGAAATATGTACTTCCATGAGCCAAAATCCCCAAGGGCTGCCTTATATTGCAACAGCACCCATTTGGCCGTGATAACTTCAGATCTGCTCGTCCCTTACAAGATGCTGATCCCAGCACCCACTGCTCTTCTCCCACTCTCCTCCAGGCCCTGCAAATACCTCTGCCTATGGAAAAAGCCGTCCAATAGCTGGTGCCAGACCATGTGGGCATCAGTCTTGGTGGCTTTGGTGTGAGCCTGGGGGCACACACATGTGCGTGGGGGCTGTGCACACACACAGGGGCAGTGACGCCAGCCAGCCAGGCTGGCACCTGGTGGGGGCACCACTCTGAGTTTCTCCTCCCTAACCAGCCACAGGTGACTCGCAGGGACCTGCTTTGATTCCCTTTCCTCTGTCAGTAGTGTTGGAAATTGCCAGTGGGCTCAAAAGTTACTGAGGGATACAAAGGCTGAGAGAAGGATGGGAAGATGAAGCAGCATAATCCTGATTTCCCTGGGGTGAAAGGAGTATGCAGGCACTTTTAAATCAAGCCTCATTTTTAGGGTTTGAAGATTTAGCCTCTAAAGTATCTCCAGTTATTTTTATCTGCCTTCTTAACTACTATAACATATAAATATAAAATTATTTTCAATGAGAAAACTCATAAAGATAATGGGAAAAGCTAGCTCTGTATATTAACATGTTATTCTGAGATGATCCCTGTCCAGCGGCAGCGGTAAAAACTAGCATTGATCACAAATGAAATTTCTGTTTTTGAGGAATCCCATCATTTATTGATGGGATTTTCACTACAAAAAGTGAAGCAATTTCACTACAAAACTGCACACAGAGTTGAGCAGTAGGAATTACTTCTAGAGCAGAATTCTGGAAAAACATCCCACTCATAAAAATATTACACGGCATAAAGTATACCACAGCCTATTTAAAATACCGTGGGTATTGACTGAGCAAAGAACTCACCTGGGGCAACTCAACCCTGACAGTTTTTAGGATCTCCCATTGGATTTTCCAGATCCATCTGTGTGGCAGCCCATGGTGAAGAGGAGAGGTAGCACAGCAGTACCATGGTCACAGAGGTGCCATGGGCATGGTGAAAGCACAGGCAGCTCAGCACATGGGAAAGCTGCATACATGGACAGATCCTGAAAGGTGTAGGAGACTCTGGAAAATCACACTTGAATTTACCCCAGGGAGCTGTTTTGTCTACCCCTGTCCTTGCCACTGCTGAAACCAAGTGTTTCAGTTTTCCCAAACAAGCTGAAAACATCAGATACAATGGTTCATTTCTGTGCTGAAAATGCTCAAAAGCAATTAATTGCTGCAGATTTTTGCAAAACTTCACTTTCCATGGAAGGTTTTCCACGCAGGCATGATTACCAGCAGTGGAGTGTTAACAAGGGCTTCCTCTTGCCTCACCAGGTCACAGCCTGGCTGTGACTCCCAGGGCATTAACCAATTTACTTCTTTCTAATGGAAAATGTAGGGGGTGGGGAGGGGAAGCATTAAAACCCAAGGATTCCAGTGATGATCTCAGAGCAGTTTCTCACTGCCACGACTCCAGCGACTCGGGGGAGACAGTGATGCTCTCCAGCCCAGCTTTGGGAAAAGCTCCAGCTGCACCAGTGCCGTGGCCAAGGCATTAACTGTTCATGGCCCTGAAGCAGCAGCTCTGTGCACTTGCCCTGTTGCATCTCAGCTCCTTCCCTGGGCAGCTGCTCATGGAACAGCTGAAGCAGGCGGATGTAGCGACAGGAATGGTCCAGAGGAAGCAAACAGCTGAGTTCCTGCAGTATTAGATCTGCACGGTGCTTATTCAGTGCCTTTCACATGAAAGAGCTTGAAATCACTACATAAAAGTTGGGCCTGACCCGCCTCTAAGAAAATCAAAGGCAGTAGCTGAATGTCACCCGGGGAAGGGGCAGATATTCCTGCAGAAAACACACAACTCTTACAACTCGTGTGCAGCGGTGCCTGGCACGAAAAGCTCTTGGTGGCTCATCACGTGTGCAGCTGCCCTGGACAAAAGTCCAGACCTGTTATTAGCTCCACACTAGTAATATTCTGCCACAGATTTCACCCACAGTCCACAAAAACTAATTTCTTTAGGGCCTGTAGCCAGAGTTGGGATGTGACAGGTGTAGAGTAGGATCAGAGCAATGCCAAACAGATGGGGAGGGCAAATTTGTTACTTGGATATGAAAATGGTTTCTTTCATTGGATGAATGGAATTTTATGAGTCTGGTTATTCCTCAAGGCATTTTGGAGAAGTTTTGCTGGAGGCCAGAGCCCTGAGTAGGTTTCCTTGCTTTGGTGAATTTCCAAGTCCTGCACTGGAAGTGTTTAGCCACAAGGCAAATGGCTGTTTCTAAGGCAGGCTCACCAAAGTGCTAGCCCAGCGACAAACAGGATATTGCTGGCAATAACTGTAACAATAGGGACTGTTTGGATAGTGAGTAGATGCTTTAACATGCTGGTACCACTCCATCTTTTGAACATCAAATGCTAATTTTCTGTGAGCAAAGGTCTCTCAGCCAGGGTGAGTTGTATTGTGCCTAGGTATGTGAAGTTACAAATGTTTATTTAGGGCTGAGGTTGGACCAACAAAAAAACTCAATTCAACAACTAGCAGGATTGGTTTAATAGTATCAAAGTTAGCTGGCTTACTCTGTGAAACACATAAGAGAAATGTGTGTTGTTACTTAGGAAGCCACTGAGCATCCCATTTTTATATTTATGAAGCCTAAAAACATAGCAATTTTAGCATGAAATTTATTTGCCCTAAAATTTATATTCAGGCTTCCTGGAGAGGTGATCAATGCTCCAATGCTGTCAGTGTCTAAAAGGCATTTGTATAATGCCCTTAATGACATGCTGTGAGTTTTGGTCAGGTCTGAAATAGTCGAGCAGTTGGACTAAATGATTGCTGTAGGCCCCATCCAACTGAAACTACTCTATTCCATTCTATTCCAAAAGTGCATTTCTTGTAAGTAAAAAAACCTCTCCATGTTTAAAGGAGCAGTAACAATGGCATGCAGCTAACTTGGCCCACTGTGCAGACAAGGGTGATTTGACTCACTAGATGGCTGAAGTCTGAGGAAAAGAGGGTTGTGAGTCTTAAACTCAACTCTAGTTCAGGCATAGTACAGATATGAATACCATAAAAGCAGCTTTAGGAGACAGAGTTGCATCTTTGGTGAGTGAGAGAAGTCAATCCCTCCAAAGGAGAACTGCAAAGCATCTGCAAAAACTAGATGGTGTAAATATGTCCCTCCCTCCCCTCATGTGTCGGCACAAGCTGGTGAACATTTATAAATAGTGAACCCATTTGAAAAAAATTAGCATTGGCATGTGATCAGCTAATTAATAGCATACAGAATAGCTCAGCCCTGACTGGGGCTCTGTAAATTAAAAGCAATATAGAAGAAGAGAGATATTACTTACTGTTAGGAGATACATTTTTTGTTCTTCAGAGATGATTCAATATAATGTCTGACTTTGCACTGAAGTGGGCTGGAGCATCAGCAGTGTCACAGAGCAGTGATCCCAGCCTTGCTGGCCAGACAAGCTACGCAAGAAGGGAGAACCTCCTGCTCTGACATTTTAAGTAGCATACAAGCAGCTCTACTGCCCTTGCCCAGAGAGCAGTAGAGCTGCTTGTACATGTGCAAATCCACAAATCTGTTATATCCTGCCTGTATGTCACAGCACTGACCCAAATCCTTGTTCCTCGTGTCCTCCCGTGAAAGGAAGGAGTTGGAAGTGGGCTGTCAGTGGTCCTGGAGCTGCCCATGGCTGGTTGCTCTCTGTCCTGGGGCAAGCAGGAGCACCCAGGGGGACAGGCCAAGCACCAGGCAGCTCTGCCTTGCAGCCTTTCCCCAAGGGGCAGGAAACCCCGGCCAAGACATGTCAGAAACCCAATGGGAGCCCTAACATCCCGAATTTCTCCAGCTACAGGCACAAGAGCACATCTGTCCACACTTTTGGTGTGTTAGCCATTTTTAATTGATTGCTAATGCACACTTGCTTCAACCCATCTCTGCTTACCACAGTGTGTAATGATAACTTAACCCTGGGACCATCACTTTTTTTTCTCTGTTGAAGCTCTGACAGGAAGAGACTTCCCAAGTAGATCTGAAATTTCTGCACGGGTGCTGCCGTGGGAGTCTTCACACTGCCACATTCTTGAGACAGTTGTCTCCTATAAACAGTCTTGGTAGCACATTAGAGAAACTCTTCATACAATGTTTGGGGTCATTAAACTCAAATACATATAAATAGCACTGAAAGAGAGCTGTGATGTTTTTTGCTTGGATATTTGCAGTGGGTTTTTTTTTTCTTTTTAATGTTCATCCAATTTTGATCACACAGATCTGAACTTTATCCTTGAGACAAGAGAGCATTGACTCTTTTAAGATGTGGCTCTTTAAACTGGCAGACACTGAGCAGATATGTTCATTTTGCCTCTCAGGAGCTGAAAAGATTTCTCTGCCAATCTTCCTGGTATCATCCAGAATAGACCAGGGATCTCAAAAAACATTCAAGGTATGATGACACAACAATCACACCAGTGCAATTCAAATGTTTCCATGGCTGGATTTTTTGAAGATGAATTTTACAGAACCACTAATTCTCAGTCTCCCCACAGAAGGTTTAATTCTCTCCTGAGTCATACAAGTGAGAGGTGACGCAGTGATCCTCAGGATTTTTCACATCCAGGAAGCCTGAACAGTCTTTTTACCTAAAAGATGCCTTTCGCCTGAATCACCATAGTTATTCCACACCCATTTGAGAGGCTCCACATACACCCCAACCATCTTAGGGCCTTTTCCTTCTGAAGGTGTTTTCAGTATGCAAAGACTCGAGATAACTATCGCTGCTATCTCTTCCTCACACACATCCCTGTATTGTCCTGTGGCTGCACAATCCACTTGAAGCCCACGGAGACAGAGGTGTGTGCCTTGGGTTTCTGTTTCTCAGGGCAGATGGTTTCTGCAGCAGCGCTCTGAGCTGTGGTGACGGAGTCCCCATTGTCCCCTGTCCCCACAGCTGAGAATGGGGATGAGCCTGCAGCACCTGAGCTGCTTCTTACCTTCGCCTCTGGCTGTGCTATGCAGCTTCTCTTAGCACTGCTGCCACTCCTGGTTTGGTTTTACTTTGACTTTATGCTCCAGAGAGGCCCAGAAGAGCTCTGCACCAATCCCACACCCACCAGCACCTCACTGGTGAGCCAGGACTCAGCTGACAGCCCAGGACCTGCTGCAGCCCAGCAGAGAGAACCGATTTCTCCAGCCCATGTCAGCAGCCAGTGGATGTCCTTGTGCTTCAAGCACAGCAGGGGACAATGCTGAGCCATGAGTGACATTGGCAGGCTGAAAACTGGGTGTAGAGAGTAAGCACACTACAGCACAAACCATGAAGGATAGTGCCAGGAATCAGAGGATTAGATGGAGCAGCCATGTTGCTTTATCCACACTTATCCAGCCTAAATTCCACCTAAGCCCCACTGTCTACTCTTTTGTATTAGATACCTGGTGCTTGAAGGGCAAGAGGAACCACAAAGAATACTAAACAAGGAGTTAGACCATTTGAATGTGTGTTGGTGGTTTGGATGTAGAATGATGGGATTTTTCTTAAGGTCAGGCACAGGCCTGAGGGAATGGATTGGAAAGATGGAAAAGTCAAATGGCTTAAAAAGAAATAATTTTTTGCATGGTATGTGATTAAACCAGGGAACTTACCACTTTATAAAAGTTCTTGAGGTCAAAATTTTAACAAGTTTTGCAAAAAAAGGAGGTTGAACCGTGTATCAGGGAGATTGAGTGCTGTCATAACCTAATGAAAAAGGCTTCTGCAAGAAACGAGCTGGCACAACCTTGGTTTAAAGTTCAGGACGAGACCTAAATTTGGCCTGGTGAATGGTAAATTATCTTAAAGTTGCTCACTGCTACTTCAGAGATGAAGACACCAGGCTGTGAGTTTGGCCCAACCTAGCACCTTGTGACCTGAACTTTAGAAAATAACTTTTTGATGTGACTCTTCTGATATACGGATGGCAAACAGATTTTGAAATTTTCCTTATCCAGCAATGGACTGCTACAAAAAGACACAAAGGGATTTGAGAAAATTACCCTTTTCTTCTCCGCTACTCCAAGACAGTCAGGCCCTCCTCTTGTCACCTGCATAGCATTGCAGGAGGTGACATCAGCTGAGAAGACCAAAACTGAAACTGTGGCCTCTGGTCCTTGAAGGGGCCTTGAAGGACAATCTCTACAGCTTGAACTTAATCACATCCACTATCTCAAAATCAATAATTGACTCAGCACGTGGCCAAGCCACCCACATGAGGGGACAAAGCCCTTTTATATATGGTGCCAGACCAGGCAGCCAAGCAGATGCTTCACAGCAGAAGATGCTCCACATGTAGGAAAGAAAAACAAAAATTTAGCAAAGAAATCTAAGAAACCAAATTCCTAGACATGTAAAAACTTCATTTCTGCCAGATGTGGCAGTGTTTTCACCAAGTCATCATTGCAGTAGCTTAGTTACTGATCAAGTCAATGCTAAATACTTCCACTAAAACTCACTTCTCATTTTCTCTTCTCTTGATAAAGTTGATGCTTTGATGTCTGCACTAGTGATACACATCGTGGCTACTCTGCATCACTGAGTAGATTTTGCCGTGCAGGCAGTGCCTTTCCTATGTTCTAACTTTCCAGTTGTTATGGCCAGACCTAATGACATCATGGAAATGGCAAGGGATGAGGAAGAGCAAACATATTTCCTTCAATTGTTCTGTTCAGACAAAGTCATTGAACAGTAATGACATCTCCTGTCAAATTATTATTTATCTTTGCAATGCAAAAATACAAGTTATTTTACTTCTCATCTGCTTTTAAGAGTGATCATTCACTGTTCTCTACCTGTACTGTCCTTGTACCTCGAGCTACGGATCTTCCACCTAAGTCAGGGAATATGTTACTAAAGAATGAAAGTTTTACAAATTGTCACACGATGTTTTATGCCAAGGGGGAGTGAATGAATGAATTCTAAACAGGATTATTGGACTAATATTCATCTCCCTTTTTCCCCCAAATAATATCTGGGAAAATGAGTTTTAAAATAATGTCTAATAATTAAAAGATTGCAAAAAAAAAGTTGATTTACCTTATTTAATATCTTGTGTCATTTGCATTCAAAGTGAGAATAGATTTTCCCCCCTTCATAGATTTACGGCCAAGATCAGAACCCTCTTCTTAAATGGAAAGTCATATGTGAGGCAAGATGGCTTGAAAGGGTCCTGGTGGACATGGTCACTTGCTGGGGGTTGTTGTCCCCTAGGTAGTCCTCATATCCAAAGTGGTGTTTGGGGTCCCAGGGAAGGGGAAGGCATGGAAGACCATGACAGGCTGTTGTTTCAGCTAACACAGTTCTCCAGATTCTGTGTGTGTCCAGTGGAGCAGCAAAGCCAGCAGCAGGGCTGCCCCAGCGTTGCCTTTTTACCTCAGGAACTGGCACAGCACTGAATCCATAAATACACCAACCACCCTCAGGGGAAGAGGCTGGAAAAAGCTTTCACTGACAGGAGAAGCACTGGGGGAAAAAAAAAAAACAAAAAACACTTCCCAAAGGAAGGAGATGGACAGCTGTAAAAATATTCCCAAGCACAGTGGCACAGGAGGCACAGTCAGGAGGGTGGTGGCATTGGAGCAAGAGGGAAAAAGCAGCACAGTGCTGTACCAACATCCTCACTGCTGGTTCAGGACAGTGTGCAAGTGTCTCATGGAGACAGCAGTCCCAGGGATGAACACAAGAGCCAGCACTTAGGCACCTGAAAGAGTTAAATAGGGCTGTGAAGAGGGGCTGGACAGAAAGGTCCTGCCACAGTGCAGGAGTTTGCCTGAGATGTCTCACTGAAACTGCTTTCCAACCCCTGCAAACAGAGGCCACGTCTCTTACTAAAGACTCTCTGGCACTGACTCCAGCTCTAGCTTTGAAGTAATGGCATCAGCAGTATCTGCTCATGCTTGGCTTTCTGCAGACTTTAAGGAAAAACACAGCTTCAGCAATGAGTGGGAAAACATACATGCTCAAACATAACATTAATTTCTATCCCCTGGGAGATGGGAGCAAAAGAGCATCTATTTGCAATAACATGCTGCTTTGCTGAGAACAGACTTAAAGGAAAATCCCATAAGATAGGAAAATGTGTTTTAAGTTCACAAACTGTCTCATGCTCCGTCTTCAGGGCTGGCAGCCATCCAGGTGCTGTGCCCTCACAGGCCAGACCCTCCCCATCTAGGACACACATGGTTTCCGAGCAATCCCCCAGCTCCATTTCAGAACTGGTTTTCACCAATAACTAAGTGTAAAGTCAACATCTATGTCTAATTTTGGGAGCCCAGTTGCTGAAATCCCCATCCATGAGCAGCAGAAATGCAGACTTGATCTTTTATTTGAAAGTTGAGGCATTTCCACCAGGGGATCTCAGCTCTGGCACAAACTAACAGTGAAAACGCCTCCTGAGACCATCTACTTTATGCTGTCTATATCAAGCAATGGATTGTGGCAGTAATGCCCAGGACTTCGTGTTGTCCATTCCAGCTGGGACAAGAGCACTGCTAGTGACAGTTTGGGCTGTATGATCCTGCTTCCCAAATGGCTCCATGTGGACACACAAACTTCACTGAGGGCGCATGGTGTATCTGCAGAGAAATCACAAAATAGCTCTAGAGAGCTGTTTAGAAACTACATCTTTATTTTTGTTTAGTTATAGCTACACATAAACCTTTTCAGCTGTATCAAGAACACAAAGGAGACTGTAGAATTGCTTGTAGTTTCTGTCTAGTTTGAGCCCATTTGTGAACATTGAAAACTTGCTGACAAAATTTTCAGCAAAAGCATGAACAGCTTCTAGGAAGCCATTAGGATGCTATTATTTAAGGCTCTAGAAAGACCCTTTACCTCCACAGTACAGCCCTGCATTGTTCTGGGTAACCACTGAATTGCAAAAATCCAGCACAGTTCCCTTCATCTCATTACCTTCTAGATACAGCTCAGAATATTTTAAGCCTGTTCCAGGAATACAAGGGAGCAACAGCTCTCCTTTAAAAAAATACATGTGAAGTACAGCTTTAAGAAAATAATTTTCCAGGAATATCAGCCATGAAAACAGGATCAATCTCAACATTAAAAGAGGAGCTCATACTCAAAACAAATTCAGCTACTCTGCCAGAAACCAGGCCTTATGGATGAAGTCCAAATTAGCTGAGCCAGTTCATGATATCATTAATATGGAGACGTTTCCCTGCCACGCATAGAAATAGTCTCTCATGGGTAAAAGAAAGGTCTTGAAGATTTGCTGGGCATTTACCTAAACCGTTTGGTTTGGTTCAAGTCCAGAGGAGTGAGGTTGCTGTGGTTCTTTAATTTTAATATTTGAGAGTGTTAAGTGCATTTTCTCCCTCGAGTGTCCCTCACGGGAAATTGCTAAAATGGTGAAATAATTCATTCTTCCATTATTTGAATCACATTGCCCAATTTATTTCCTTTCCTGTAAAGAGCTCCTTGTACCAATACCATAAGTTCCTCCTAATGCTTCCAAGGAAGGAAGAAGCAACAGGGAGTGTGAATACCAAATGAGGTCCCAAATCTGAAGTAATGTTTGACAAAGGAAATGTGTGCCAAGATAATGGGGGAACAGCAATAACTTGTGCTCTCTCCATATGGTGTTCCCAACTGGGTTTCTCTCCCTCTGCCTTCTATTTAAATGCATGAACGTGAGAGATTAGGAAAAGAAAAATAATAATATAAGTCTTGCAACAATTTTGCAAGGAGAACAGAATTTTGAGACTATGCCCAACAGGGTGGAAAATACTGAAGACACAGGGGAGTCTTGCCCCTGGCCAAATGCATCCCCAGCATGTCTTGGTGAGGTGCATGAGATAATTCTTACAAAAACCTCCTGACTAGAAAGCACCTTGTACTTTCCATCTCACAAAGTCTTTCCAGGTCCTGATCCCCTTTCTGCTGCTCCCTCCAGCTTTCAGAATGAGTAGCCACATTTCCTTTCCTTGGTATTTATTTTACATGCTGCTTTTTTTCTCACGAGCAGGGTCTTTCCACCTGAAATGTTAAAGAAAAAGAAAGACAGGTTGTCTTCCCAAAGCTTTCCTGGGTACAGCATAGGCCATGGAGCTGGCCAGAACCAGATATGGATCCTGCAGAGCCACCTCTGAGCCAGCTGGTTCCAAAATCAAACCACAGACATCGCACACATAGCAGCTGCCCCACACGCCCTGGGTGATAATTATTACCAGGTGTCTCTTCTGATTCCTTCCCGTGCTGCTGAGCTGGCCATGGCCAAGGGCATGAGAGCAGATGTTCTTCCTCCTGACAGATGTCAGCTCTGCCCCATGGAAAATGTCATCTGAGATGAGTGAGAACCAGCAAGGAGCCAGACAGGGCTTTGCGGGATGGTGGTGGGACCACCCCATGGTGACCACTATCCATTCCAGCAGCCGCCTCTTTCCTGCAAACCCCTGCCACAGCATTCCACAAAAATATTATCTCAGCATTGCCTCTTATGCTTAAGTTAGAGTAGGTCAAACGAGCCAAGGAGCTGCATGAGAACCAAAAAAATGTCCAAGTAAATAGGAGAGAAGAAGTGGAGAAGTGTGGGAAATAAATGTACATCCTTGGAGGATGGAGGAGAAAGGTATGTTTAAGAGCAGATTATCCAGAAGAGGTCCATAAATCACAAAACAATTGATTTATAACCACTATGTTTTGGGGGATATGACTCATAGTTTTGAACTTTTGGGGTTAGCAGAAGTTCTGGCCAGAGCATTTTTCATGAACTGTCCCACCAAGAGAAAATGCTGATTCACGAAAGCTGAAACATTTTTTAAATGCTTAAAAGGACAAATTCTTGAGGTCCAGGGCCCTCTGGTTACTTCTGACAGTGCAGCAAAAAAATCCCAAATTGAAAACATAATATCTGAAGGTTTTGTTTTCATTCCATTGTAAAATGAAAACAAATTGTAAAACCTCAGAAGTTGTCGCAAAGCTGAATTATCATCCCCCTGGCCAGTTCTAGTTGGTTGCTGTTATTATCCTTTTTACAGTTACTGTATTGCAATCACTATTATCCAAGGGCAGGCTTCCTCTAAATGAAATATTTGTGCAGCAAAGACAAAAATTTCCAAAGAAAGTGCTCCAAATAGCGTGAGTTCAGGTGTGGTTTTGGGCTCTCTCAATATGAAGAGCTGCGGTGGTTGCAGGGAGAGGTTGGCAATCCTCCCAAACCTTGGCAAACCTGATGGCAGAACCAGGCAAGTGCTTAGGAGAAGGGAAAACAGTCTTTGAGCTGAGTGTTGCTCATTGTGTCTTCACTCTCTCTGGTACAGCCTACTGCAGAGGGGTTTTCTCCTCTTCTCTTTTGATGACTTCTGTCATCACGTAAATGTCCACTAAATCCACATTTCTGATTTATAAGACAATATATGTTTGATTCCCAGAAAAAGGAAGTTACGCCAAACACTCTCAAAGGTGTTCAAGGGACACCTTCCCTCTGCCAGACACAATCTTGCTCCAGTGAGTGGTCCCCAAAGTCAGTGACACTGGAGCAAGGACTTATCTGTGATGCTCAGTGGACATGGAGGGAGGTTTCTGTGGCCACATTCTAGAAATGCTACTGGTAAATTATGGAAGAAATGTAAAGAACCTGACTGGGAGCCCATTCTGCAAGCACTTAGGAAGAACACCATTATAGTCAGGGGAATTGGGTTCTGTGCAATGAGTTCAGTTGAAATTCAACCTAAATTCCCATTTCTGTCACATCACCTCCAGGATTCCTCACACATTTCTGTTGTCTGTCGTGTTAACAAATCAAGGCACTGTTGTTTGATAGGAGGGATTCATTCCATAAGCCTGGAGCTAAAACAGTCCGTCCTTCCCAGGAGCTTCTCTGAGGAGGGCTCAAAATCCTGTCATAAGTATGAATTACATCTGACCTAAGGAAGTTCATTTAGGGTGTCTGAGGACCACTGAATTTCAGATTTCCTATATGGGCAACCCTTCTGAATGCGTTCCTGCTGTGAGCTGTCAGGCAAGAAATTATACAGAGACAGCAGAAGTAGTGAGAAGTCACTACTGATGGTGCCTAATGGATTTTCTCCCTTAGAAGAGCTGGAAGCATAACCTGAAGGAGACTGGTTTCCTTTCCCAGTCAGCGTGGTGGGTGTGGGTGCCTAAAATTAGATATAGCCTGTATTAGTTGTAAATATTTATGCTTGTTGCCATAATAAATGGCTTTTAGTCTCATGATCTTCAGTATGAAGAAATTGTGGTAAATACATTTTCAGATAGACAAAGGAAGAAGCAATAGATTTTTAGGCAATCTTTTCAAGGCTGGCTATTCTCACACAAGACTTGGTTTCATCTGGTTTTGGGAGGCTCATAGAGCTGGGGCCAAGCAAATCTAAGTCAGGAAACCCTTGAAGTGAAGGAATGCATGACATATGATAAAAAGATAAGTAGATGAGTAAAATAAGAAAAAGAAGCAGGTATTTTAATTAATGCAATTCTGTGCAAAATTCTAAGCTCATAAGTATCAGAATAAAGATATTTATGACACACAGTAGATAATTTCTCAAGAAGGAAGTATCAATTTTCCCCTTATGTATTTACAGAACATGCAGGAAAATGTTCATATATTAATAATTCTATGCTTTATTTTTGTCAAAGAATTAGATTACAAAGAATCCATATGTTTGGGGATTTTTTTCCCCAAATTACATTCTTTGTTGTATTAATTTAGAGAAGTACCTATAGTTTCCATTTCAGGGAATTTTCCCAAAAACCACTTCAGAGATGCCTCTTGCTAATCAAAGACAAAAGTTCCAATGTCCCTCTCTCTTTCACAGATGTAGCCCCTGTTAATTATAGGGGTTCATTAATGAGCTTTATTTCTCTCCATATTTTGTAATAATCAGTGGAATAAGAGGTTGATCAGCAGGGGAATACAGATGCCATTTCTCCAGTTCTGGGAAATCTCCCATGTACCTGCTCAGAGAAAAGCAACCCCACCGAAATCCTGGTAAGGGCCAGAGTTCACCAGCAACAATAGGAGAGAACAGTAACAGGAACCAGAAAGTCAGGGCAGATCAGGCAAAATAAACACCAACTTCAAAAAATGTGCAGAGCCCAGAAGGAAACTGGACTTTGGCATTCACACTGTACAATGGAGTCTTTCCCAGGGTAGAAAAATATGTAGCTGGCTGGAAAAGTTTTCTCTCTTGCCTGTGTACCTCAGGCCATGGCCAGATGTGAGAGGATAAAAAATATATCTACCTCTTATGGAAAATTAGGTCAGGGCTTTTGAAGCCACCTTGTAGAGCTGGAAATCCCATTCAAATCCAACTTGGAAAGACATTCTGAGTTCCTTGGGAAATCCTCTCCCCTCATGTTGACTTCCAAGATGTTCAAATCCCCTCATTCAGCTTCCTGAGCTGCTGAGGGTTCCCAGCTCCTCCATGGCCAAGGGTCCTGTCACAGACATCAGGGTCCTCCCTGCAGGCCACCAGCAAGCCCACCCTCAGCACCCACCGCATCAGTTTATAGAATGGCTTATTTGGGTGGTCATTAAACCCTTGGCTATGGAAATACAATGCTCAGTAGGAGTCTCAGTATCAGAGACTTTGGTAGCTGTAGCAGAGGATGTTTGACAACACAATTTCTGCAATCACCCAGTTGGAGGGAAGGCCACAAATTCCCTTAGCTCAGCAAAACTACAGAGTAATTGGGAGATGATCACTGACACAGGGAGTGCAATGGATACACTCCAGATGTCTCTTTAACATCTGCTGGGATTTATATTCACCCATTGACAGATGGGAAACCTCAGTTCTGAAAGGAAAAAAAATCTATGGGCTGAGTTTATAGTAAGATAGCCAAGACTAGAACTTCTAGTGGTTTGTTTGTCATCTAGCTATTTCTAGAAATACCTCCCTCTGCCCTCTTGGACACCAGGCTGTGTATTTCCCAGACTTGTAGCTGTCTTAAAAGAAAACAGATCTTATACCAGGAAGTAGTGAGACTATGGAGATCAATATGTCTGAAGGAACAGAGGTGGGAAAAACTCCAGAGAAAGTTGTTCCAGAGGGAAAGCATATTTGCTAGAAAAATCCTCTGCAGTTTGCCATCATCCACATAACCTTGGGTGAAAAAAGAGCTTTTTTGGAGGGAGCAACAAAGGCAAACATGGCAGCACAGGCTAAAGGATGTGGTCCTGAGTTCAAAAGGATACAGCCCTTGTTTCACCTTGTAATTACAAAGTGAATAGAAGGTTATGAGGATGAAATTGTTCATAGGATTGAGTTAATTTGTCCCTGGTGCGTTCCTGTGATTACAAGAAGATATAATTTTTCCATAACTCACGCCCAGCTTACTTTAGCCCTGGTTTGGTTTTCTGGACACCAATCCATCACTGACCAGGTAGATATAACCTGAGGACTGTCTGACTTCCTCCATCCATTTGCTAAATGTCATGGAGCCAATTCAAACACCCCAGGCAGCCTTATGAACATATCAGCAACAATTTAGGATTTTAACTGGAGGGGATGGGTTTGAGGAGATACATAGGGGTACATTTCCTGATATTTTTCTCATCCTAATTTCTCCAGAGGATCTCAGTAGTGGTCAATCCATCTTTTATTCAAGAATTTGCTCCTAATTCAAAGTCCAAAGATCCTGTGTGTACAGAGGAATGTTGCTGTTCTGAGAGGGCAGAGATTTTTGAGAAACCCCTTTGTTTTGAAATCATCTTAAAACCAAACCAAACCAGTTTCTTAATGGTCCTCTGTGGTGCAGTATAAACAAGATTTAATTCTCATATCTCTGCCATTTGCTCACTGCTTTCCCCACTGAAATGGCACCAGCTGGCCATTATTATTTCACACTCTGGAGGATTCAAATGTTCATGAGCTCTCTGATTCTGGGGGCTCTCATTACCAAGAACAAGAAGAGTTTCTGGGCTGTTTGGTCAAAAAACACACTTCATATATGAGCACGGCATAATAATGCATACACTGCCTAATGTTAAGCAACTCATTGCGCACTATTGAATGCTTAAAAACAAAATGAACCACTGTTATTTTAGATGATCTTGATCATTAGAGCCCTGCAGGCAGCAGGCATCACAGCAGTTAATAGTAACAGTATTTAACATCAAGGAGTAGGATATATTAAGCAAACATTAAGTTCAACCCATAAGCAGTCTCTAGTACAAGCACAGCAATACATAAAAGCAGGTTTGTGTCAATACTCACATTTTGTTTGGAGGGAGACATTGCCTTGGGAGGGTCACACAGCTGCAGGGCAGGATTCATGGCCAAATCATTTGTGTCATGGACCAGAGCCTTACCCACAGCCCGCCCCGCCTGCCCCCGCCGTGTGCACCAAGGTTACTCCTGCCTTTATTTTTCCCCTGCAAGAGCTCGAGGTTTAAGCGCTGTTTACTTTGCCTAAACAGCTCCCAGTTGGCTATCACATCGTGAATTCTTTTCTGTTTCGGTGTCTGTTCATACACAGGGAGTGGAATCACTCTGCTGAAGGCAATATTCCCTTTGGGGATTTCACCCTGCGCCCCAAAGCCTTTCCAGCTGGGCAGCCAGGCTTTCCCTTTACTGCCTTTCACGCTTTTTCTCCCAACATTGCTGAGTCCATACCCACATGTGTGATGCTGGAGATCACTGAACTCTGCCCTGGGGGGAACAGCAGAAATACAGAGTGAGGGATTATGGACCACAGCAAGTTCTTGTGCTTTCTGCCACTAAAAGCTTCCGTCCATATCTTCATTCAGCCCCTGTGCAGGTGTAATTACACATTTGCCTCCATGCATGGCGAGGAAAGTCCTTCCCATAAGCATGTTTACACTCATCTGGGCTTAAACACTCACTAAAGATAAGCACACACTTGCGTGTTCTGCTGAAAAAAACCCAGAATGAGGAAAGTCGGAATTACGCAATATGGAAAGAATACTCTCCATTTATTAAGCGTGTCTTGACAGTACATAAAAAAACATTCTGGAGCTTTCTTCTGGGCCAAATATTTCTCCCACTTCATACCATAGGTATGCTCCAATTGTGCTGGGAGCAGAATGGCAACACTATGACTCACTCCATATTGTAGGCTGGAAGCACCATATTTTGTTCCAGAATGAAATAGATCGTAGGCATAAGATTTAAAAGGCAGCTTTTTGTAAACTCTGCTCCAGTGTGTTCTGGAGCACATTTTGATCAGTTGCACCATCCAGTCCCTCTCCAGCTACAGCCTTGGTTATGCTTATTTTTAAATTTACAGCTGTGCTGGGAGTACAGCGGGTCCAAATTACCTTACAGTGGAGTTAAATGAATTTTTTGTGTTTCTTTCCAGAGCAACCCTCATGGCAGTAATTGCTGCCACACACTTTTGCCATCAATTCAGCGTTGTGACTGTGCTGAAGCACTCAGGCAAAGATGAAATAACGCTGTCCTTGCGTCTCGTAAGGGCCTGCTAAAGTGATCCAAATCTTTTTGTCTGCCAGCCTATAGGGAGTGTGAACGATCATCCTCCTGCTTTGGTTTTGCATAAATTACACAGGGTTGGCCCCCCAAGACAACCACAGTTTGAAGGTTTAGATTTAAGTTTTCTTTGGTAGAGTGGAAGCAAAAAATAATTTAATTCCTGATATTTAGCAGATGATGCAAAGCCTCTATGCTGTTTAGCACCAGTTTAATTTGTAACAATCCAGCATTCTCCCATCTGCGTAGGCTCAGACACCAGCCAGCATCACTGGCCCCAGCAGAGCCAAACTGGAAACTTCAGAGGAGCACGTGCAGCCCCTAAAAAACATCCACAGGGTTAAAAACAATCCCTGGGAAACAGTTCCTGAGCCACAGCCTTTCTGAAGCGATTTTAAATACAACTGCCTGTTTCAAAACTGAAGGGACTGTTGCTGGAGTTTACTCTGGAAGTGCCTTAAGCATCAGCCATGTTTTTCACTTCTGACAAGCAAAGCCCATGTGGCAGAGCTTTGGCAGCCACATCAGCCAGCCACGCTTTCTAGGGCTTGCCTCTGAAAAAATAGCATCAGTATCCCTGTGTGGAGCACACAGAAATGATATAAAATGTTGGAGATTCCTGTATATCCAGCAGCTGAAAAGCAATGATTCCTTGCTGCAGCTCCGATTTTATTCATGTGGTTTGTGTTTAACCAGCCACGTCCCCGACTGCCCTCTGCACACCTCAGTGACTGCTCCACGTCCAAGAAATCAGGGCAGATAGAGCAGTGCTGTAAATCTCCAGCTGCCTGGCCTTGGGTTCCAGCCAGAAATCCTTCCTTCCCCCCTCCTTGGCCCACTCAACCCCCCGTAAGCCCTGAGCTTTCCCGGGATCAGCTGCACCTGACGCATTCGGCTCAGGGCCGCTTTCCTCCAGGGAGCTCTGAATCCCTCAAAGGGTCTGCTCCAAGCAGGGTTTTTTCTCTTCCCTTAGGAAACCAACAGTGCAGGATACCAGAGACTCCCTTCAGGGGATATACGTGCAGATAAAGCCTTAAAACTGTTGGATGTGTGGAAATAGTTGGATGGCAGACAGAGGTATTTTGCTTTTGGTGGCAGCATCCTCCAGAGACAGCCTTCCCCATCAGCACAGCAACCCACACAGCTCTGGGAAAGCTCCACATTCCCCTGGGTGCAAACCAGAGCTGTGCACAGCACCTGTGGGAGCATGGGGAAGGACACTGCAGGGTTAAAAACACACGCTATCAGGGTCTAAAAACATATCCTGTAAAACCAGGTTGGGATTATTTCGCTCTATGTTAAGTTTGTCTTGCAAAGAATGCTCTTGAAATGGAAAGTATCCCAAAAGGTCACAAAAATAATAGAAGGTTTCAAAAATAAGGTGTGTAAAGGAAAAAAAAATTCCAGCATTGCAGACATCAAAGACAGGGACTGTGTGGAAAAACAATACAGAACAGCAAGGTAAAAGTCCAGAGGGAGCAGGGAGGAAGAGAGAATAGGAAGCTCAGGGCAGGAGGATCCTCTTTTTTTAATGGAGTTCACATCTACAGAATAGCCTAAATGACCTTCAACTGCCCAAAATTCAGAATAAAAGTTTTCTACTAAAATTCAACTGCCCAGTGAAATTCCTGTGGCAGAGTCAACACAGATATACAGTTCAGAGAAAGACTGGGCAGGGAGTGGATGCTCATTCACAAGGCTCATTCATTCAAGATCCCAACATCACATCTTCACCTTCAAAAATCACCCTGTCTGTTCTCGTCCTGTTTATCTGGTCAAATAAGAATCTACAGTAATATCCAAAAAAAGCCATTGTGCCCTGAGCATACTGTGATGGTTGAAGAGTGCACAGGCAAAGTAAAACAACCTTCACAGCATCCCTCCATCCTGAATCCAGTGGAAGTCCCAAGGAGAAGGGCATGTCTGTGGTGTCCCATTTGCTGTTGATATAGCCTCTGGTTTTAAGTTTTAAACCTTCTGTGTAGTAATGAGATTTCCATTTCTTTTCTGACGTGTTTGAGGCCTGCAGGTTATTGAGTTTAAAAGCCAAAACATACAGACATAGAATTTTGCTTCAGGGTTGAAAAAACATATAACCTATTGGAAGGGTGGGATCAAGTTAGCCTTTGTTCTCCCAAATTTCATATAAACAGGCATGCTCATTTATCTCATACAAGGCAAGCAAAATCAAGAGTGCCTTTTTGAACTGGAATATTACTAGCCCATGGTGGGTGGCAGGAACATATGCACAAGTTACGAGGCTTGAAATTTAGGACTTTGTTCCATAAAATGCCCACATGGATCAGATGAGAGATTGCCACTCATTGAATGAAATGCTGTGGACTGGGTCAGATCCTGACAGCCTGAGCCACCTGGGACAGCATTTGCAGGCAGTATGTGCATCAGAATTTGGTCAGAGATATTTTGGTCCTCAGCAGTATTATTTGCCAGTGAATTGTTCTTGAGAAATATGCGTTGATAACATGTAGAGATTGATGCAAAATAAAACCACAACAATATAAAGCAAGTAATTTCCAAATCCTGTAGTGGATAGTACTTTATGATACATGAAATAGCTGTAATGCAGAAATAAAACAGAGCACGAATTAATGATTTGGGTTTTCTTTAAATTGTGATAATTATCCTTATGACTACAATATAATTATACATTGAAACATATCATCTGCCTTTGTAAGACTTCTGGTGTAATTTCTCAGCCATTCAAAGCAGTCATTAAATGATGCTAGAAAACAGTCCACATTGTCTAATGTATTGCCTGCCTCCTCCCCCTCTGCTTTTGTGTGTTCTTACTCTCTCCTCCTCCTCCTCCCAATCAATTTCGGAGCTACAAAATATCACTGCCTGCCTCCAACTGTGGAAACCAGGAGCAATTCCACCAAAGTCAAACCTGGAGAAGGTGGATCTCTTCAAACAGTGAGGGAGTCTCCTGGTCAGAGAAGGGGTCGAAGCCAGCTCATGGCAAGTGATGCTGAGAGAGAGAGCTTTAAATCTGCAAAGCCCATCTGAAATTCTTTCTAAATGTAAATGTGAGTGCATGTGTGTGTGTGTAAATATGTGCCTACAAAAACCCATTGATTTTAGAAACCCAATTATTGGTGTAAATGAGTCCCCTAAGGACATTAACTGAGTACAAGGATAACCAGATCCATAGCAGAGCCTGTGGCAGATTCTGTTTTGGCGTATTTAGCATATCTTCATGAGATGTTATATGAGTGCAAAATATTAGACACTGAATCACCTGTCAGCACCTCTGGGAGATATCTGCCCTCTGGTATTTTCCTGCTATCTGCCATTTCCTATTTCCAATGTCTTGACTTGGGCTAGCAGGTAAATATGTAGCCAGAAGTTTTCCTGGGACCCTGATTCTACCCTATCCCTTCTCATGGACATGCCTGCAGTATCTTCAAGCCTCACATAATTGTCTCTGGAGAACTGTGTTGTGTGAGCTGAGAGCTTTTGGTTAAAGGTTACTTGTCAAAGGAACAAGGACAAAAAGCAATAATTAAATCTAAAGAGACAGGGAAGAGAGAGAGAGAGAGAGAGAGAGAGAGGAGGAGGGCAAGAAAACTACGACAACTTTCACTCCTTTATGTAAAATTATGTGCAAACATTCTCTGCTGTGAAAAACAATTTATATCTAAATATATATGTCCAGATGGGTATGGTAGCTCGGTGCTGCCTGAGTCACAGGATCATTGAAAACAAAAGTTATTATTAAAGCAGGCCCTTCCAAGCTATGCAAGGACTGGTTTCTGGCTTTGGTAGTTGTTTTAAATTATGTTGTGTTTTGCTCAATAATGGAGAATCAAAAGCACAACTTAGTTTCCAGACCAGTTTTGACCTCTTAGCCAAAATAATGGAAAATTTTCAAAAAAACACCAAGAGAGGATAGAAAAGCTCATCACAATGCTTTTGCTGTCATTGCTCTGTTTTCCCAGGGACAGCTGATGGAGGGCTGTTTCACTGGAGGTGGAATTTCAATTAAGAACTTAACATTTTAGTAAGTAGAGACCATAAGAACAAACTTGTGGAAGCAGAACAGCCATATTAACTGTATTTATGGATTTGCACTCAGGCTGCTCCTGGAAAGGACAATACAGGCTCTTTCATTTCCTATGGAAAGCTGGGTACAACAGAGCCATTCTCCAGAGTACGTGGCATACAGCAGAAGCATTGGCTGGTTTTCATGTTGTGCAGAGTTCAGCCTCACTACTCCCAGCAGATGGAGTCCCCATTGTGTTCCAGATGCAGGGCACACACATCTGAGTACAGCAAATGATCAAGAGTTGCCTCTCTTCTGAAGTGAAAATGAGTCTTCAGTTTCTGCAGACCATAGTGCTTCTGAAAGCTCCTTCCTGAAGTATTTTGGTTTTCCTTTCTCCTCCTTTCTTAGCCCAAATATGTGTATATATATATATATGAGCAATGTCTCTTGTGGCTGGGCTGAAGACAGTAGGGTATCCCAGCCAACAAGCTCAGCTGCAATCATCCTTGTTCATCATTACATGCAGCCTGTGACCTTGCCTTCTGAGCAAGGGCAAGCTCTCTGGGATGATCTGAGAGTCCAAAGCAGTGCCCTAAATTTCAGCTGTCATTTGTGTTGGGCCACACCAGCCATGTGCTGATTGAAAGCTGATTTCCATACAGCCACAGAAGGGTGAAGGTGTGAAGCAGGTGTGAAGTTCCCATAATTTATTAATGGGACAGAACTCCAAATGACCATTTTCTTCTGGTTTGGCTGGTCTTGAACACCAGCTTAAACCATCTGACATGGCTCATGACTTTTTTTTTTTCCTCATATTCAAAGTGACAGCTCTTAAACCTTCTGTGCCAACAATCATTACTGTCCTAAAGAAGGATAAGACTAAGACTAGAGCATGACGGAGTACAGAGGGGTGAACACAAGTATCCACTTTGCATAGTGATTTCACTTTGAAGGGTGACAGCTAACCTTCATTCCTAGGCTATTATTACCCTTCTAGTTGCATATGTTGCGAATTACAGTCAGTGTCAAGGTTAGATTAGGAAGAGGATCTTAAAAGCCAGTTCCAGGCTTTCAGTATTATCAACACAATTTTTCCATTGACTCATTGGGATTCTACCCAAGAGAGACATCAGAAATGCTGCAACACCAAAGAACAGAAAACATAACCAAAGCAATAGGCTGTGTGCTCTGGGCATCTACACAAAAGTCCCTACAGCAGCAGAAGAGCAGGCTGAGGAACACCAAGTTTGGTAACACAGTTGATGGAGTTTCTCTACATTTTCAAGCTTACACAGCAATGGAAAAAAAAGTCAACTTTCTCAGCCCCTGAGTATACTTACCAGATTGTCCCACTATTTGCTGTCACGTAAGATTTTCAAGTCTCATGGTGAAACATGGCCTTGGGAAGCCTGGAAGGGAAGACATCTTTTAGGAACAGACGTCTCTTGAGAACGCAGCTCCTACATGCTCTCCAGACAAATTTGAGACTGTGTCACTGACAGGCAAACAGCCACCTTGGCAGGATAAACTTCTGGGCAGCTTCTAGCAGCAGAAAGACAGAAAGACAGAAAGACAGAAGTGGTGTGGTCTCACTTAAAATTCACTGTCACAAACTTTACAGCTTTGTTCTCTCAGTTCTCATTTCTGCCACAAAAAAAAAAACACAACTTGGGTGCACACACAAAACCCAGGTCCTAATATCTAAAACTAAGAGTTCAGCCATGACCTTAATGCCCACTGGCTTGTCATCAAAAAGATTTGAGTGAGAAATCAAGATTCATTTAGAACATAATTTTGGGTTTAGACAATTTAATGATTTTTCATACTCCAGGAATCACCAGAATGATTCCTGCATAATGCAGCATACCCATGCAAACCTCATGGATCTCTGTGTGTTTCTATGCAAGGCTAATCTAATCCTTTACCTAGCTGGTGTCTAATTGAAGATGAGTGGTTTGCATGAACAGCAGAGGGCAAAATTCAGACCCTCATGGCTGGTAACAAGGTAGAATTTAACAGGATAGAAAAATATAAACGTTTGAAGAAGGGAAAAGGAAAATTAGAAAAATTTAGACAATTTCTTAAATAATAAAGCAACCTTAGAGTTTCAAAAGAGCCTGTACTTCATTTCTGATATATAGCTCCTAGTAAAAATTGGTGGCTTTGTGCTCTTCTGTCATTCATCTACCTCTCAAAACTCCTTGCTAAAATTCTGTCCAGCAAAAAGCTCAAGGCAACTAGCTGACTTAAAAACATATGTCCTCTCCCAGCAGTGAGAGAGGGTCTGCAGGAATGCACTCATCTGCCCACACACACCCAACCACAAGATCATGGCCAAAGTGCTTATCAGTGGAACCTCACTAGAAATTAATTTTTAGTTCTGTTTGCATCAATGTCAGCATTGGCTTCTAAGCTTTTTCTCAATTTGACAGCAAGTGACATTTAAAGGGACAAAAGATCTTTTCACACACAGAGCAACAGAAGCTGTCACGCAACTGTAAAGTCTGTAGTGTTACCATGCAAATCCAGAGACACAAGCACCACGTCCACTCAGATGAATGCTGTCATCTCCTCTGTCTTCTGCAAGGAAAGCACGTGCCTGTCAGATGCATTTCCCTGTCTTTTAACTCTGCTGTCAGCACAACTGTCACTTGTTTGCAAGTCCACATGTGAAGTAACCTTCCCAAGAATAGTTTTAACGCTTACACGCACAGTAGTTTGACGGTGAGGTGAATGTGGACAACACTCACAACCTGTGATCCAGGAGGAGGAAAAAGTCATACTTTTTCCATCCAGGTCCAAAAGGTTTTCTTCCTTCCTTCTGAGGTGCGGATAAAAGATATCACAGAGCAGTGGAATGGTTTGGGTGGAAAGGAACCTTTAAGATCATATCGTTCCAACCTCCTTGCCCCTGGCAGTGGCACCTTCCTCTAGATCAGGTTCCTTAGATCCCACTCCAGCCTGGCCTTGAACTCCTCCAAGGATGAGGTATCCATATCTTCTCTGAGCTGTATTGCACTAGCCACAATTCTCAACAGAACTGATTAAGACCAGGCTTTTTTTTTTCCCCCTGTAACTTCATTCAATTCAATTCAATATTTTCCAAAGAAACACCTACAGCTCCCACCTAATCTGTCTTTAGAGAAAAGTAATCGGTTTCACCTTTCGTAGACAACATTTCCTTTTATAGACTTTAATTGAAAAGGAAATTTCTTAGGAAATGGCAATTCTTTTGAATGAACATATTATAAAAAGCCAGCATAAGACACAGGGAATTACTCTTTTTTGGTATTCATTGCTGAGCTAGTTTTGACGCTCTGGGCGCCTTGTTGGTCCAGGAGGATAATCTTTAAGGTCCCTTCAACCCAAATCATTTTATGATTCTATGATTCCACGATCCTGCGATTTCAGGAAATAAATTGTTTGAAGTGGACCACATTAGAGCAAGCCATAAGCAGATAAAGCTCCTCCCTGGCTGCCTCCCTCTGTCGTACACAACGCAGCCGAGGGAGCCCTGCTGTTACTCAGAGCACTTCAGCCATGAGCTGCAGTGACAAACAGCAACTCTGACTCATTGTTGATGTACCTCCAATGCCGAGTGTGTCTAATTTCCACTGAGTGTGTCTAATGAGCTGATATTTTATGGGTATTTCCTAAGCGCTGTAATACGAGTCCGACAGATCCCCGTGCTGGAAGTTAGCCTGCTGTTCCTTAAACACAAGTCTTGGTGCTGCAAGCCAGCAGTGGTTGTAAAAGTCCTGGTTTCTGTGGGGTGAGCACGGCATGGCAGAGAGAGCAGAGCTTCACTCCATGGTGCTGTGAGTGGGGAGGATGCAATGCTCCGTGTCAGGGTGCGGAGGGAGGATGCAATGCATGAGCAGAGCCCATCCATTTTTCCATCTGCTTGCTCAGGTCCAGCTGCCAGACTGACTCAGAGGCAGGAAGTCTCTCCCCCAGTGGGGAAGGCTGCAGGACAGGGCAGCGTGAACCACCAGAGCAAGATTAACACCAGTGATGACCTTGTGGGGAAAGGGGAAAATGAGACACCACCATTTGAGAGGAACATCCTCAGAAGGGATTTATCAGGCCTTTCCTGGCAATGTACTGAACTGTGAATAAACCCAGTGGAAGTGTGTCCCACTCCTCCCCTATACCCACATCGTAACATCAGTCCTTTTGAGCAAGGACCCCAGGGCAGCAGTGGGATCAAGGTCAGCCTCTTTCCCTGTCTGAGAGAAAGATCATCTGTCAAGTCACGATGCAGTAAAATTCCAGGAAGAAAAAAATGCCACCAACTCAGGGAAACAATTGGCCTCTGGCCCTGGGCTGCCTTTGCACAGACACATCATGGCTCCTCTCTGTGCAGCTGCTTTGGATTCACAGCAAGCAACACCCACAGCCAGGGGCCAGCAGCAAAGTACAAGAATTAAATGACGCTTTTGACTCTTCATTGACCTGTGGTGCTGGATGATCTTCTAATAACCAGATTAGAGGTGGGTTGCCTTTCTACATTAGTCAGGGCGAAAGGCAGCAAGGTGTGAGCTTCTTAGAAGTAAAGAGTGTAAAACCAGGACCAGAATATCTAACCAGCCTGTCCAGACACACAGGGGAGCAGCAGGCTCCTGCTCTCCAGGCAGAATTGCTGAATGAATCTTTAGGCTGGCAAGGGTGTACAGACATATCAGTATCTAGGGTGAGGTGCTGTTCCTTCCTGGTGGCACAGGCAGCACTGCCTTGCAGACATCTCCATACATGTGGACTAAAGACACATTTCTAAACAGTCAGAAAAGACCGAAGTATGGCAAGATGAAAGGGAAATTATTCAGGAATATGTACCAAGAAGCAGTGCTTGCCATCTGAGCCTCAGCAGTGAAGCCTGCCAGCTTGCATAAGACCAGACTCATCACTGACCATGCAGTTAAATTGCCAAAAATAGTGCTGTGCACCTCAGACAGGGAGACTCCATCCATCCTGCTCCCATGCCAGGCTTCTGCATCACATCCCTCTGCCACAGAGCTGTGGCTCCACTGAGCTCGGGCAGAGGGATTTCCACAACCTCTGATTCACAGTTCCTGTGCTGGTTTTAAACTGATGGCATGTGGTGCAGTTACACCAACAGGCAGGGAGAAATCCTGCAGTGAGAGAAGGCTGCAGTTGTGCCTGTGTTCCCTCTTTTCCACCCTCCTCCAAATCCTGGTTCTGATTTACAAAGGATCCCTTATCCGTACATATTTCAACAGTCACTAAATCAACTACTTTACATGGCTACCACTATCTCCAATCTAAGTTGTCTCCAAGGATGAAACAAGCCAGGAAGTCACTCCCAACTTTCTGTCTCCAAATGGTCGCTCTCCAAGAAGACCAGGAAGCCTTTCAGTGTTGCCATATTTATATCCACTGAAAGAGCCGCCCATTTCCTCTAGAACCTTTCTAAGAACCATGGAAACTGAAATTGTGGTCAGTCACTGGAACAGGCTGCCCAGGCAAGCGGTGGAATCACCACCCCTAGAAGTGTTCCAAAGACATGTGGATGTGGCACCTGGGGACATGGCTTAGTGGCAACATGGCAGAGATGGATTTAATGTCTGGGCTTGACGATCTTATGTTCCAACCTTAATTAATCTGTGATTCTATGAAATACAGCCCTGTCAATCTAATGTGGCAGTATGTGTGTTAAACCAGAGACAGCCCTCCATGAATATTTACAGTCTTATTTAATAATGCAGGTATAGCCCACAGATATTGCAGCTTACTTTTCAGCTATGATGTTAAATGCTTTGAAAATAAACAATAAAGTGGCTGTTTGGCACAGGAGAAAGAGAGGAACAGCATGTTCACTTTGTGTGGTAGGAAAGGGCAGTAATTGCAGTGTGTCTATTTGCAGCACAGGTTTGCTGCATGCAGCAGACCAAATTGTTAGAAAGGGGAGCTGTGGGCATGGAGGGGGAAAGAAAAAAGAGCTGAAACCACAGTTGTTCAGACAAATGGACTAATCACAGCTTGGCTTACACACACATGTGCAGGTGCAGACTGATCCCAGCCAGCATCTGTGGAAAATGTCACTTGGCTGAGTGGCACGTCACACAAAGCAAATGCTGTGCATGCACACAGAGCCCACTGCTGGGAAGGGGTCTTCTGGGGTCTCCATTACATCATGGCCTCTCAGAAGGGCATGTAAAACGTCCGTATTCCATCAGGGCTGGGTCAGTTCAGGTGCAGCAGAGCTGTTTCCCTGTCCTGCAGAGGGACTCTGGCTGATGGGGAGCCCTGGGGGGGAGCTGCCATGAGAGCTGGCAGAGGGGGGGCAGCAGTGCAGGGAGTGGGGGGGCTGCAAGGCTGAGACTCGAATAAACACACCACCCGAAGCAGCATTTTTCTCACCCTCCTATTCCCAGTATCACGTGGTCAAGATTGCACAGCCCTTCCCTTGCCTCTGCTCCCTGCCTGGTTGTGTAACATCTACAGCCAACCCTTTTATACACAGATTTTGTCCTGTTTCTTCTTTGATGTAAGAGCCCTGGATAACCCTGGGACCAAAGAAAAAGATAGATAAAGTACACTAGGTGAAAGCAACTGAGTTCATTCTGCATTCTGAGTTTCACTTATACCCTGCCTCCCTCTGAGAAACATTGCATGGAACAAGAACAGAAAAACACAGGCAGAAGGAAAATAGAAGAGAAATTTTGCTCAGAGCACTAGAAATATCAGAAATTGAAACAAAAGTTATTCCTTTTGTTGCACTTCAGCTGTGCCTTCAGGCTTTTGGATACAGTTCTGTGGTCCACGCTTGCTTCGTCTTCCCTTCCACTTTGTTTGGCCCCAAGCTGTGGCTGAGCACACAATGTGGTCACTGACTGCAGAGCAGAGTTCCCAATACATCAGAGCATTAGTTGGCAGCTGGGCAGACAGATTTACACATCCCAGATGTCCAGGGTGCTGCCTCCAACTCATGCAGGCAGCGTCAGAGAGGGTTTAAAACCAGCAGCATCCTCCCCCCTGGATTTCTCTCCCAGTGCAGCTTGATGGCAGCTCTCCTTATATGGATGGGTTAGAAAGCAAAGGGATATCCTTAATAATTCCAGTCTGTGGCAGCAACAAAGGTCTTCAAAATGCAACCTGGGGTTGCTACACGGGGGCCCTGGCCCCACTATAACCCATGCAAATCCGAGTTTCCACCCCTGCAGCCTTTCTAAACCAGTTCTCCACACCAGAGATCACTCACACCACTGGCATGAGTGAGAGTGTGACACAAAAGGGCTAAACTTATCCTAGAATCATAGAATGATTTGGGTTGGAAATGACCTTAAAGATCATCTGGTTCAGACCCCCCTGCCACGGGCAGAGACAATTTCCCATAGAGCAAGTTGCTCAAAGCCCCGTCCAGCCTGACCTTGAACACTTCTAGCAATGGGCCATCTGAAACTCCTCTGGTCTTGGTTTAAAATACTTTGGACTATTTTGTTCACTCCAATTTTGTGACACCAAAGCAGAGAGTTGAGAGTTTCTTCGTCTTTTCTAAAGCTGTTGCTATGAGAATGCACAAAAATGCCCGAAACCCTTTTAAACAAGAAAATAAAGCAAACAATTCGGCTTTTCTCTGTGCAGAGGAGTATGCTTCAGCTGAGCTCAGAGGTGTCTGAGTTAATATCTGTTTTACTTAATCTGGCAGCCTGATTTCTTCGAGGATGTACTTTCTGAATTGATTTCTGTGCACCTGTCATACACATTGCTCTGACAAGGCAGGAACTGGGAAAAAAGTGTAATCTGGTGAGTTCAGCTCTGGACAAAATCAGCACAAGACCCTGAGGTGCATTTTTGTACAAGCATCAGTACTGCTTCATTAAAAATCAATAGAAAATTGCAGAATGCCTGAAAACTCAGCAACATTCCAGTGACTACAGAGAAACAAGCCCTGCCAGGCAGCTGTGGCTAAGCGTGCCTTGCTGATGTTCAACATCAATTTCCAGAAGCAGCGATGCTTCACCACTCTAATCACGTTGTCAGGGAAATCAGCTCAAATAAAATATTGCAGGGACTTTAACTTTCCAAAAGCACACGTGGACAATGCACTCTGTTCTCTGCTGTTCCATGCACCTGCCAGAGCAAAGTGTTTGAGAGACAGGTAGACGTGGATCCTGACACACAGTGTAGTGCGTGGTGGCGTGGGTAAAAGGGTAGACTGGATGACTTTGGAGATCTTTTCCAACCCTAATGATTCTATGATTCTGTGATTCTGTGACCTGGGAGCATCCTGCAGGGATGAGCAGGACACAACAATCAGGCTCTGAGGCCACACCTCCAGTCCTGTGTCCAGTTCTGGGCCCCTCAGTTCGGGAAGGACACTGAGGTGCTGGAGCAGGTTCAAGGAAGGGCAATGAAGCTCATGAGGGGTCTGGAGCACAAATTCTATGAGAAGCAGCTGAGGGATCTGGGGGTGCTTAGCCAGGAGAAGAGGAGTCTCAGGGGGAACTTCATTGCTTTGCAGCTCCCTGAGAGGAGGCTGTAGCCAAATGAGGGTCGGGTTCTTCTCCCAGGCAGACAGTGACAGAACAAGAGAACAAGGCCTCAAACTGCACCAGGGGAGGTTTAGGCTGGATATTAGGATGAATTTCTTCACAGAAAGGGTGATCAGACACTGGAATGGGTTGTCCAGGGAGGATTTGGAATCACTGTCCCTGGAGGTGTTTAAGGAAGGGCTGGACGGGGCATTCAGTGCCACGGTCTGGTCAACACGGTGGAGTTTGGTCATAGCTGGACTCACTGATCCCAGAGGTCTTTTCCAGCCCCATTGGTTCTGTGATTCTGTGGTCACTCCGCAGGATGCACAGCCTTTAAGGATGACCAAACACAATCACACAATCCCTGTGCTGAGATGAAGCCAGAGACTGAGGCTCAAGGTTTTGTTCCCCAGCTGCCCAGCGCAGCCCTGAAGAGCCACGTCTCCTCTGTGCACCTTGTTTCCCTCGCTGTGAAACAGGAAATTTCCTTTCTCCACCTTCATTGTTGGTGTGTTTGCCCTGCAGGGCCTCTCTCGGCCTGTTTGCACCGGCCCAACACAATGGAGTCAAAATCCAAGGTGCTGCCATTGCAGAAATAGAAACAGAGAACAATGTCGCTCTTCAAAACAAGGCTTTTCATGTATCTCATTGTGTAAAATACACTGCTTAAAATCCATTCACTGTGCTAAGCAGCAACTCAAATCAAAGGCAGAATTCACATCACACTTGGTAATCAATTGCGGGAAGTAGCTGTGGGTTTTCTACCTTTATTCATTTCCCCTTTATTTGCAATTTTCTGTGATTTTTCTTCAAAGTCCCTCTCCTCTAAGTCAGATGGGATCCCCATTAGTGGCACTTTCATGTAGCTGAAGAAGTGTGTCAACGTTTTCTAGTATAGATTAAAGCTCCAGAAAACAGGAGGGAATGAACTGTTGGGCTCTCAGGAGAGCAATGGGAAACAGAAAAATTACCAGGCATGATGTTTGAGACTGTCTCAGAATGTTTAAGAGCTGTGTATTTCAATAAGTCCTTAAGCAAATACGGATTTAAATAAAGCTAGGTATAAAAAAATAATATTTGTGCCAGGTAAAAGAATAATTTGGAGAGATGCCCAATTTCTTATAGGCTAATACTTTGATTCTTAATTGAGCTATTTGGTGCTATCCTGTATTTTTCTGACTGTGTTCCTTTCTCACCTAAGGCAAAAAATTAAATGCTATAAAAATAATGATTTCCTCATAAGTTTCTACTCTCTGCACCTAGTGACCATTGCATACATAATATTTTAACAGCAATTTACATTAAAATATACACTGCTTGTTTCAAAATTAGTTCACTTGTTTTTCAGCTACATGATTGATGTCTATCCCAACCAAAAGTAACTCCTCTGAGCTCAGGAGAGCTGATTCTGGTGCTCACAAGGCAGCAGAGAAGGTGAATTAAACCTAATAAATCTTTTCAAGAGTAAATACACTCTAAATGGAGTTATAGCTAACAGGCAATACCAGAAATTCGTGGAAATACCACTGAATTAGAACATTTGATTCAGAAATTGTATTCAAGCATGGAATGATTAAAAGAACAGTTAAATTATTTAATCCTAACGTGAGAGTCAGAAGTTTAAAGAGCTTTAGTTAGAGCAGAAATCCATCACTAATTCCTGTCACTCGGAAAAGCTACACATTTCAGAATTCATTTTCATTGTACATGTGGATGAAAGGTTTAAAATTATAACATTTTCATAAGAACAAACTTCCTGCAAATTAAAAAAAAGTAAATAAATGGATCTGCTGAAAAAAAACCTCAATGTTTTCGCTTCAAAACTTTTAAATCAAGGTGTGGGTCATGCTTATCCTTGGCAGCAGTTTAATGCATTTCCAACAGCCTGAAAAATCTGGGCTCTGTGCTAAACCTCGTTTTCACCTTTGTGTAGAGCACTCCATGCCAGCTGGAGGACCAGGTTCTAGTCATTTGTGTTTGCTCTCAGTCCAGGCTGCAGTTCTGGTCTCCCAGAAAGCCACCAGTTGTCCCAGTGCCCGTGGTGCCTCCCTGGCACCCCAGGGCTGTGTTCCCATCGAGGGTCACTGCCTCAGCTCCAGGAGTCACTGTCACTGTCAGGAAAACAGCTTTGCTTAAATTGGCTCAGGTCTCTCTAACAGAGGGAGCAGTTCAGATCAGGATCAGTTAGTTCACACCATTTCCCCTCATTTGTCCCAGTGGAAACATCTGAACTCCTCTGTTGAAAGTGATAACTTCCCATGGAATCTTCGGATTCAGAAAAAATCACATTTTATAGCTGAAAATTCCTCTCCAGCTCTACAGAGGAATTTTGATTTATTTTTTGTGTTCAAATGAAAAATCTTCTGGCCTCAGCTCAACCAGGCACTTCAGCACCTCCTCTGTACACCCTGGGCTGCAGCCAATCTGCAGCCTCTTGCTCTCCTAACAGGAGCATGCAAGACCCAGTTCAGTGCTGGAAGGGCCACCAAATCATCCCTAGAAACTACCCTCCTGAGATCATGGGATATCACACTGCCTCATGTGAGTGCAACCATGCTGAAATAAAGGATAAGGGTATCCAGAGCTCAGGTTTGTTCTCACCTCTCCCTTTCACAGCACACAAAAACGCACTGAGGGTTAAGACCATTTCACCCGTGTCCATCTGTTGCTTTTCCAACATTACAATCACTTCATTGTCTGTAGTGGCTGCCACACCGGACAGGAAAGTGGAAAGATCCTCAGCAGGCACAGAGAAAGTATTAGCAGCATTTAAAACCTTTGTGGAAGCCAAGAGAAAAATAATAATTCCGAACTTCAGATTTTCTTATCAGAAAGCATAAATATTTCCAAGATTTTGTTTACAGAGTTTAACATTTCTGCTTCTCAAGTCACACAGGCTTAGAGCTGCTACCCAAATGTTTGGCTAATCTCTGCAAGCTGAAGGGCAAATAGCAGCTGAGGTTTTGTCCTGGTGAGAAGGACAATGGGCCTGATTCTTTTTCTGGGAAATGCAATGCAGTGTTTCTGTCCTGGTCTACTTTAGGTTTAGGAACAGGTATTTTGTTTTCAAGTCTTTCAAGCAATGCCTCATGGGGAAAAGTGCATGGGGAAAACCAGCATTAAGGTCAGACTTAAACAAGATGCAGACAAAGTATCAGAGGCTGATCTTGTGAAGGGGTTGCAAAATACCATTTAATCTTCGCCCTGCCCATAACAGACTGATGGCATGTAAAATGTCAGCTACAGAAACACTGGAGTTTGGGAAAACCTGATGCTCCTGAGCTCTCACACTGACCTCAGCATTACACTGGAGCCTGCTGGATTCAGTCCAGTGTGCCCCTGCCCCATCAGTTCACAGCTCTGAGGATCAGATGCTATTTTAAGTCACACTACCCAGAGTCATCAGATGCTATTTTAAGTTACACTGCCCTAACTCTGGAATGATGCCCGAGGCGTCGCTGTGCTCGCTGAGCCAGGGAGTGGCTCTGACTGCAGAGGTCTCACTCAAGTGCTCATGGCAGTGCCTGGGACACAGACACACACATGTCCTGCGGGTCCGTGCCCAAATACAGCACCCAAAACACCTCAGCCTGGCGCTAGACACATCTTGGCTTTAGGTACCACAGCCAGCTCAGGACAGGCCTGCCCAGCTTACATGGCACTGAGGGTGAGGAAGAAGAGCCACAGGCTCTTTGCACAGATAGCAGCCAAGCTGTGGCTGCTTCCTGGTTTGTATTCCTATATTATATTATGAATCATATTTCCCCTAACAGCAGGTTCTTATAGAAAACACACTCTTATCCCCATCTTGTACTTCAGGCAAACCTTTTCTTCCTTTCTAGCTTTGGTAACTGTACATTTTGTTAAAGATGCTGGTAAGCAGAAAAGCCATTTTTTCCCCCTGAATCACACCTGGTGGAGGAAGGATGTGCCATAGTGCTGTGCCAGTACTGATAGGGGCTTCTGCCAGTGTGAGTCACTGGGACAGAGTCACTCCATCACTGGAAGGTCCAGCCCACAGTGGGGACAAGCCACCCACTGCAGAGGTGACTTTCTGTGCCCTTCCACCAGTATTATCTGCTCCCACTGCTATCTAACCCCGACCAAAGCAGACCACCACGGGTTTTAGAAGGACACCTAGAGCAAAGAGCCAGCACTGTTAGGCAGCACTGCCTCTCCAGGCTGCATTCCTCTCCTTTCCAGGGAAAAATATTCCCCAATTCTGACCTTTGAACAGTGCAACGAGTGTAGAGATGAGCTGCCTTGATTCCCCCCGGCCACACAGGGAGACTTGTCCTCCCATGCTCTGAGAAACACCCTGTGTATTGCCTGGATGCATTTCAGTGCAATTTGTTTCATTTTGCCACTAATCTCCCATTTATTCTGATGCTATTTACCAAGTCTTATGTTCCCTTGATAACCAGATGCCTGACATAACTTTGGGGATATTCTTTACTCCAGCACTCAGATGAGTTAGAGGAATGACTTTTGCCTCATGTGAACAGCAGAAAGGAGACAGGAAAATGGTCAAAAACTGTCTTTATTCCTGTGTTTTTCTCCCTTTATTCCACTTTTTGTCTTTGGTGGAAAATCTTCACACCTTTCTCTGCTTACCATGATCTCAGCATCACTGTTAGGAAACTCCAAATACATTCTTCACTGTTAGGTTTCAAGATTTCATTAAAGAATCCTGACTGACTTTATCTGAATTAAAAGAAACTGAAAATGCTGTAGTATCTGTTCTTTCACAGGTCAGGCCAGCATAACTAGTTAAAACACTAATAAAGATACTCCCATTGTCAGTCACACTTTAATAATCTCAGAGCTTTACTGTGTTTGCTATTGATTTGAATTATAAATTGTCATGGCTTGGCCCAGCTCTGAAAAATAGGTTTTCCTAAATATTGTGCTAGAGTGATGGAAACTTCAAAAATATTTAGTAGAGCTAAAAATATTTAAAAAAATCTACATGTTGCCTTTTTCTTTTGTAATAGGTTTACACTACAGTTGTAGCCAAAATTTTGTTCTTTCATTCATTTCAATGACACAGACACTTACGTGGTCTCAGAAAAGGCATTTCCCCTCCACCAGGATTAAGATAATATCCAGTATTCCTCATTGTTTAGGAACAATCACATTCTTTTAAGAACATGGTCAGGTTCCACCTAGTTACATTGCTCAATGCTACGGTTGTTACTCTGTCTTGCATTTGGTTGGATTTAGTTCTGTAACTTTCAGTAAAGAGCAAAGAGACCTTCAACTAGATTACCATTAAAATTCACACACCAGAGCCTACTTGCCTGCAAATTCACTACATTTATTTGGGCAGTTATTATTAGTAGCTAACTCAGGTGCAGAGCTGCCTTCCATGAGGACAGCTGGTGGTGCACAGGGAGCTGAGTCACTCAGGAAGCACCTCCCAGCCTGTGGCAGCGCTCAGCCCTCCACTTAAGGCAGAAAGGACTCTAACAAAACACTCCCTTGGACACAATGTCAATTGCTCTTCAGTTCCCCAAGCACTGTAATCATGTTTGCCTTTTCCATCCAGCATGGCTTTGCACAACCTTGAGGTCCCGAGAGCTCCCTCTGCACTCTGTTACTGGAGAAACCGGGCACGGTTTTCTTAGAGACCCCAAGGTTCCTTGGACCCTGCTATCAGTGGAGCTGAATTTGCTCAAGGATTGATTAGCACAGCAATAATTTGGATACAGGGGAAATCCTCCAGTGCTGATTTTACAAACAATGAGGTTGATGATACTGATAAATCAACTTCATTCATGCTGTCTATAAATAAGCAATGTCCCGGACTGGGAAAAAGCTGGCTCATGATGTAGTGTTGTGCTTGTTCTGAAAGCTTTGGGAATTTCCATTCTCTTTCATCCATTTCTGGACCAAATTCACTGTTTCATTTTCCTAATCAACCTCCACTGCCTTTGTGTTCCATGCCATGTATGCTGGCCAGCACTGAAGTCTGACTTCCCAATGCATTTTGAAAGATTTAGAACATTTCATTTGAGCTGCTTGATTAAAAATGATTGGTGGACTGGTACATCTCCTCTGTTTGCTGTCTCTGAGGGGCAAATACCCAGCTGTGAAGAGCTGCATCGTTTTTTCTCTCAGGTTCCAAAAAAAAAAACCCACACAAGCACAAGTTGTGGATCCTCCCCTAGGATGGCACCGTCTACATGAACCTAGCGCTGTTGCAGAATGGGACAATAGAACTGTCATTTGGTGCCAGCCTCCTTCCCCAGTGAGGCTGCAGCACGAGTCAGGATTGGGCATTTTCCCACTAATTCCACTGGAATCTTCAAACTTGTATGTACAAGGAAGAGGGGAGGTGGTGCCCCTTGCTGTGAGGGAGAGGTAAGAGCCCAGGGTGAAGAGCAGCCTCCAGAGGCAGTGGAGAGATATCTGGAAAGAGAACATTGAGAAGTGTTTAGACATCCTTTCTCTGACCTGAAACGTTCTATTGAAAAACCTTGTCACTGCAAAGACAACCCCAAACTTCCCAAAACCTTTAATGCTAACTTCCAAAAAACCTTCAGTGTTGACTTCCATGCTCCGGGAATGTTGCAGGAGCGTGGCTGCTCCCCTCCCCTTTTGTGAGATGCCTTCAGTGGGTGTTTGAGTTACAGCCTCCAGATTTTCCACTCAGCCACAGAGTTAAAAAAGAATGTAATAAAAAGACATGCAAATACCTTAAGAAAGGAACAAAGCATTGCAAGACTCATTAATAATGAGGGTGATCAACCAATGAAGCTTTAGACGAGCCGTTGGGGAATCCATTCCTACCCCTTTCCTATTCCTACCCATTCCACAGGTAAGAATAGGAAAGCCATGTTACCTCTGGCTAGGTCATTAATGAAACCGTTGCTAGACCACACTGTCTGGTCACAGGCGACTGCTCAACAAAAAAACTGGAAAACAGCTGCAAGAATGATTCAAGAATGAGAAAATATGCCTTGTAGGAAGACACTAGATAAGCTATTTAGAGCAGAATAAATGATGCTATGAATCCTATCTGGCTTTAGAATCACTAAATGTCTGTGGCCTAAAGACAAAGCAGCAAATTCCTCACCACCTCATTAGGCCAAGAGCTACAGGGAGTGAAATCAGCTGAATCCCAGCCCTGGAGGCCTCTCTGTGCTCCCACCACAGGGAGCAGACTGGAAATGTTTTTCAGATATTGTAAATATCAGATGGACAGAAGTATTTGCTCAGCAGAACATAGATCTCACCCATTGATGAGGTGACAGGAAATGGTGAGGTTTACTCAGAATCCTTCTTTTGGAAAACACTGGCTCTCAGAGGTCTGTGTGTGACTAGTGGTATATGATTACAGGAGCAATTAAAAACATTTAGTAAAATTTACACATAAAGTGGGGTATTTAGGCCAATTACAGGGTAAAATAGCATGCTTTTGATTTTCTTTTCAGAAGAATGTAGCTAAGCTGCAGGGTGAGTTTGGGGTAGAACATTGATTTGGCTGTAATCAAATCTTGTTTGACATGAAGGAGGGAGTGGGGGAACATGCCTTGAGCATCAAGTCACTCAAATTCCCAGAGATAACCCTTATGCATGGAAGTGAAGAAAGGCTCAGGTTTGAGTCACAGACCCTCGGTGAGTCAAGGGTCCTGTAACACCAGCTCTTACTTGCCCTGGGTGTGTTGGCCATGAAATACTGCAGGATTGCCTTTCAGCCAAAGCAAAAGGGGTATTTCCAAGGGCAACACTGCAAGAGAGCCTTCTGGCTAAAGTGGCAACCAGTCACAGAGCTCAGCTGAGCTGTTTGTCATGGGTTGGCCTGGATGTCTTTCCTTAAAGTCTTTCTTACTCTTTTTTTTTTCACTGTCTTCCTTTGGTGGCTGCTGGATTGTAGCATCCCCGGGGCTTTGATTTGCAGTTTCCAGAGCATTCCCAGCTTCAGTTGCAGCAGTGCAACAGCTTCTGAAAGGTGGTCCACAGCAACCCAAATCAAGTTTCCCAGACAGTGACCCAAACAAAATGAAAGCAGTGTGTGACACCTAATCCCAGAGTTTTGTTTCCTCCACCTGGATTAGCCAAAGAAAGACATTCTGAAGAAAAATGTTACCCAAAATAGGATTCAGAAATGCACATGAGGCACTTAGAAGGTGTTATAAAAATGCACTGCCCACACTCACTTTGTTTTCCGATGAATATTCAAAGCCCTGTTTCTTAAAGCCTGGAGTATGTAGATCAAGTTCAGTTACTTAGATGCCTGACCATTACGGGAACCAAAGGGAATTAGAGATCTGAATATCTTTGATCTAAATGCCTTTGAGGTGTTTTTGAGTTTCAGTCCCTAGTTGGGACAGGGATCCTCAAATTCCAGCCACAGAGACCCTTATTTAGGAGCCATGCAGTACAAAAAGAAGACAATTTATAAACCAGATTTTTGAAATCACTCTTCTTCAAACAAACAACCAGAACACTCCTGTCTGTGGGGTAAACTCCAGAGAGCAGAAGACATCTGTAGAGTGGAGGGGAATTCCCAGGTCATTACAAGAGATTTCACAAAACTGCATTTAGGAAGGAAGGAAAAATGTTACCCAGTGAGCAAACAGTCAGTATCCCCAGGGACATCAGCTGCTGGAGAACAGACCACATTCACTGTATCAGTAACTTCACATCACAGAAATTACCCTGAAAGGAGCCTTAGAAAGAACTTGCTGACCAGGATCTATCCTTTTGCCCATGTTCAGAATTTATCTTTCTTCCCAGCTGAAGAAGGAACAGATTTGGGCATTTCTAGTGACAGCAGGTCAACCAAAACTGCATTTGTTTTTATACTGGTGGCCAAACTGGGATTGTTCAAGGTCAGGCTGGATGGGGCATTGAGCAACCTGGTCTAGTGCCAGGGGACTTGGAACCAGACTGTCTTTAAGGTCCCTTCCACGCCAATCATTTAATCATTTCATGATTAATCTGTGTTAAGTAACATGCACCAGGTACATATAATCATAGTGAACAGTCAAATGCACAGATTAATACTCAGAGCTTGCTGGCTGGGGCAGAAGATGGCCCTTGTGGGGGTTTGAGGCTTGAGGCAGACTAATTTGCCCAAAACCATGAGAAAGTCTTTCCACCCAGGCAGGTGCCACCATCCCTGCTTGCTCACAGGCTCCTGGGTTCTTTCTCTGAAGCAGCTGGACCTTAATTTGTTGGCAGGAAGGCACTAGAATAAATAGATGATTTTCCCATCTGATGTCACGTTAGACACTGCTTAGCTGCTCTGTGTATTCTGGCTGGTGGTTTCACAGTCTTTAGGTTCTGCAAGCACTTCTTCACTGGCATGGAAAAATTCCCCTGATGTGCAAATCCGCTCTCCCGTGCCACAGCTAAGCATGGCTGAGATATCGCATCCTAGCTTGGTGTCATACCAGAGATTTACGTGTTGCTTTGCTCCATTAATCAAACTGAAGGTGTTCTGAGAGTTCAGCAGACAATTTATGTCCCATTTCTGTCAGTGCAGGTCATGAACATTGCTGCTGTCTGGCTGAAGGGCTCTTCCAGGAGTGCAGTTCAGTCCCAAAAGTTACCAAACAAAGCACAATGGGAGAAGATTTTGACAAAGACTGGCCACTGACAGGTGGACCTGGGGCAACCTGGGCATCAAGAACATCAGTGAAAATTGCCACGTTGTCCCCAGAAACACAAACTAAGCACGGATTTAAAAACAGAGCTCCCAGCTCAGAGCAGTTCACAGTCCACACACCAGGTCCATCCCATACAATATCCATCTGCACCTTGCCTTTCTGCTGTGGTGGTCAAGCTCTGTGTTGATGTCCATTAGAAGAACCCCAGACAAAGCCTTGGACGTGACCCAAAATAGTTATTCAAACTGTAATAAGCAATACCCAGCTAATTTATGAGTTAGCAATCATTTTTAAAGCAGTGTTTTGCACATTCTGCACTTGGTTAAAACCATCTAGTGAAGGGAGGGGAACATCTGCCCTGCTGCATCATCTGGTGCAACACAGACTGGAGAGAAATGAGGGACTGTGCAAATATTCAGCCTCATTTTACTGCAGTCCCTACTGCAATCAGTGTTAAAGGCCTTGCCATTTCAGTGCTTAATCAATATATCAATGTAGTCAGTAAATGACAAGGAGAGTTCATATTTGTCTGTCACTCCAAGACTGCCCATTAAGTCGAGTTCACAATCCCACAGAGGAGCCTGCATTACCCCAGGGGCTGGGAAGGAATTTTGCATTGGCTTCCCTTAGGCCTGTCCACTGAGACAACAGGAATAAATAATAGCAGGGTAAGTAGGAGGGTAATAGCCAAAAGTAAGGCCTACAAATCTAGCAGGGCAATCTCAGCTCATAAATATGACCCACCAAGTGGATACTCTGAACAGACTTCTGCCTGACAGACTGATAAACTCATGGTATGAAAACACCATGCAGTTTTCACAGGCAAAAGCCATTTATTTTCACATCTGTTTTGCCTGCTTGAAAGTGTGGGGGAAATTTTAGCACCAGTACATTAATCTCTGGACATCACTGTTTCAAGAGCCAGGGATCATTTGATTTGCTAGTGTGAGCCATTTGGTCCCCACTGCATTCAGAGCCAGGAATCCAAAGACAACACTCGAGGTTTAGCCAACAAGGCAGTTTTGCTGGGATGGTAGCTGCAAATTCAGAGGTGATATGGGCAGGAAGAATATGCTTTGATGGTGAGACAGGTTATAACAATTGACAAGAAGAAAGAAAATATAAAGTTTGATGGGCAAAAGATAAAGCAGAGGAGAGGAGAAAAAGGAAAAAAAGTAAAAAGGAAAGAAAGAAAGGGAGAAAAAGAAAAAGAGAAAAGAGAAGAATATAGGACTGATACCATGCAGAAATTCACAGCAGGACTCATAAGGGGCAAGATGCTAGAATGAGAATTAAAATGTGATATGCAAGCTGGGTAGACTCAGGGTGTATTTTTCCAAGACCCCTTGCAATTCTTATCCCTTGTGTGGGGGAAGAGTAATGGTAGGATACCACCAATCTCTTTATTCCCCATCAGCATTTCCCAGAGGTGACCAAGAGCCAAACTGAACTGTACAAAGCATCAATCACTGCTCAGTGTGTGGCTCCACAGACCTGCTGCAAAACATCCACTGTGACTTCATGGACCACAAAGCACAGATAAGAGTCTAGGAGTTATATCCCTCTGGCAAAGCGCAGCACACGCGAGGTGGGCTGATCCTCTACCCAAACAGCTTATCTCCAAACCATATTAATTACAGGAACACAGCAGCAATTTGTATCTGCACCAGGGCTCTTTGCCAGTGCAGCTCTCTCAGTCAGATGCCACCAAGAAACAGATGGGCCAGCAAAGCTTCACAGCAGAGTAAATTTCAGTGCAGCTTTAAAGTTTTTAAGCACTGAAAACGTGAGCTGATCTTTGCAAGCAGGACCCAACCCAGTTTGCCTGTGCTCAGGGAGAGCCAGCAGGGGAGGCAGAGCTGGATAACCCTGCCAGTATTGATGTATGGCACATGTCTCTTCAAATTCAGAAACATCAGCTGACCTGCACCTCCATGTGCCTCACAGCTGTCCTAAGAGCATCCTGCTTTGGAGGAGCTCTGCAAATTCCATGCAAATTCCACCAAGGACTGACAGAGCAACTGCTGTACGCAGTCCTAGAAACCACGTGTCCTCCTAAACACCACCTCAGCCAGCTGTGCACTGCAGATGGAAAATTGCCTTCAGCTGAAGGGTACATCTTCCCACAGCTGGTCCTTGAGGAGAGCAAAATCTGCAGAGCAGGTCTGGCTCCCGCATTTCTTGGCACAAGGGTGGGTTGGAGGCTTGCCAAGGTTGCAACTGGGAGGGAAAAAAAAGCACATTTCCCACTGCCTCCGGTGAGATGTGCTGACCACCTGTAACCCCCACTGCTTCTGAGAAGGCAGCTAAGAAAAGCAGGAGTGTTGCCAGTAACTTACACAGTTCATACCCCTGCTGGGACATTCTGGGATTCCCTACAACACAAGTTGAAAACCATAGCGCCAGGGAAGATTATTTTAAATTATTTTATTCAAGTCAGGTTGAAGGAAGAGGGCGGGGAATGGACTGTCTCCTGTCTGTGTTGGTGACCATCTCCCCACTCTTGTACTTCCACAAGCTCTTCCACCCTTGGGCATCCATGCCCAACGTGCATGAGTTGCCCTGGGAGCTCCACAGTGCAGAGCTACCTCTGAGGGGAGGAGAGGGAGCTCTCTGCCCTTCCCCACCTCCTCTTCCAGTGCACATCACAAGGCAGCCCCAGCAGTGGGTGAGTGCAGCCCATCCTGCTCTCATCAGCAAGTCTGGTCCTCACTGAGCCTTTGTACTTCCAGGATGTCAGGTTTGCTCTGTTTATGTGCTGACAACACTGCTGTGTCTCTTCACAGGCAAATAAAGCTGCTGAATAGTCAGCCTGTCCAGTCACACTGCCAGAGACTTTCAGTCCAAGAGATTTCAAACAGGACACTGTTCCCCAGTGCAGGAGCTATTAAATTCCATAAATTTGTAGCTGCTTTTCTACTACAAATTTTATCACGAAGAAAAAAATCAGCAAGATACTGCCTGGTATTTTCAAGTCTCTTTTTTTCCCAAAATAACTATTACTCATTCGCAGCCCTCATTAATTGCAGATTATGATCACCTGATGGGCACCAGTCTGAGCATCTTCCCCCATTCCTGACAAAGCTTTATGTTCATTCCTATGTTCAGCCACTTGTGCTCATGGTTAAAAAAATTAATAATCCATATGTTGCAACAATATCATTATTTTAAGCAACCTTCCTGAACAAATGTTTGAAAGCTTCCTGTTGACTAATGGGTGGAACTGGACTGCCCCCCTTTCTTTCCAGTTGAGTAGTAATGATTTAAGCAGATTAACTGGTTAACTAAATGTCATTAACCCAGATCACGTCCTTTACACGAAATAACACTGGTTACAGGAATCAGCTTATAATGGGGTTCATCCAAAGGCAATAAGGAAACATTTTTGTCAATGTCAAAATTTGTCAATGGGCTCAAAATGAAGTTCAACATGATTTCTGCTAAAGGAGTAAATACGCTGCATGTGATCAACAAACTAAGCCATGATTTCTTTCATTTGCAATAGAATGTGGTCAACATCCCTGAAAATATTCAAGTTCCCCTTCCTTCCTGTCCTTCAAACCATCCACCACATAGCCCCAGGTACTAAACACTGCCACTTCACCTGAGAAGGCACAGGGCAGGACAGCTGCACCTCCAGTAAGACCCACCAAACACCAGCCACTGCTGAATGCTTCATCATTTCACAGCCTGGAAGAAATAAAATTATTTAAAAACCCTCCAAGTGATCCATGACCACCCCACCCTAATGCCCATGGTGGGAAGGCAGGACTCCTGTGCTTTCGAGGCCAGGATGTTCAGTTGGTGGCTGCAGAGACAGGCAAATGTCCCCCTGTCTCTGGACCCTGATGGAAGCAGTGTGTGCAGCTCATCACCCTTGGCTCTCTGTACAGAAATAAGATCTTGGCATAAAGGGTTTGCTTTTGTTGTGACTTAGGTTGCCTTCAGTTTGGGTTGAATAGATGTGCTCAGTTCAGGATGCCAAATGGAGGACACGTGCTAATTGGCATTTTGGGATTAAAACACATCAAAATGAGGCCACTGGCTTGTGCACAAGCAACATTTCTTGTTTCTCTCTTCCAGTAACCGTGACTGTGGGAGGACAACAACACTTGCTGGGGCTTTATGACACTGCAGGGCAGGTAAAGGCAAAACCTTTATCATTTTCCTTTCCCATGGTTTGTTTGTTACTATCATACACTTGGGTATGCTGTTCATAATGTTTGTGGACTTTGTCGGGGGTTTTTTCACAAATAATAACAAACAGTTTTGAGTTGTAATGGTTGAACTTCTGACCTTCTCCCTTCTGTTTTCATTCTGTTTCAGCAGTAAAACACACAAATACACTCATCCCTAAGACTGTGTTTTCCCTAATCAAAAAAACAAAGCCTGATGGGGCTGTGCAACACCCCATATAGCCACCTCCTACTGCAAATATGATGTTCTGTGTAGTCAGTGTTTTCTTACCTTTACCACATGGTGGCATTGAAGACACAGAGAATAATTCCCAATTTCAAGATCAGAAAGCTGGTATAATTCAGCACCAGTCTATCAGACACCAGCTGCTGACTTTTTAAGTGGTAACCCAGCCAGATTTGCATCCATCCCAACATCCCAACATTCTTCTCCCAGGACAAGGGTGTCCATTACAAGAGAGTCTGTCTCCTGTGCTTACTTACATTTAGAATGTTTTTGCTGTTTCCACTCTCCACACTCTGATACGGTGTGATTGCACTCAAAGCTTGCAGAATAATTTCACCCCCTGGAGAGGAGGACAAATTATTTCTTGCTGTTTTGCTCTACCAGCAGAAGGGCAGAAGAAAGTATAGGGAGCAACACAATTTTTGTGGTGAAATTTCCCTCTCCTGACTCCAAATGCCAGTGAGTGACAAAATAAAGAAAGCGACACAGTCTGCACAGAAACCTTGCAAAAATTCATCTGCTGAGAGTGGTAGGAGCAGGTTCCAGGTTCCTCACAGGCTGGGAATGTTGTAACCCACATCCACCAGCTCCTCCAGTCAGAGCTGACACTGAAGCCAGCAGGAGAGAAAGCAGATTTGGGAGCTTGCTTCACTCTCTCTGGGTTCCAGCAGCCCTGGATGCAGGGCTTTGCTTTCACCAGGAGCTCTTCTTGGCTGTCCCAGTTTCGGCCATGACTGACTGCTATGAAAGGCACAAACAGTGCAGAAGGAGACCCTCCTGTCTGCAGAAGGCCACTTCTTGCAGAATATACTTTGCAGCACTGTGCAGAGAGATCAAAAAACCCACACCAGAACAGACTGTCACTTCCAGAAAAACCTGCACTCAGCAGAACTGGGGCTTTGATGTTTTGGATTTCACTTTCTTTAATTTTATTCTTATCATGTTTCTGTAGGCAGCAACAGTCTTAGCTGGCTTGGTGGCCCTTACAGACCACACATCTTTCCTATCCACATGGTGCAAACAGATGATCCAAAAGCCAATCCCAAAATATGACCCAAGTCCTTGCCCTATGTCCAAAGCCCATTCAATCTTTCTGAGCTCACAGACTCAGAGCTCAGAGCCTGTGTCACGATCCATCAGCCCTGCAAGCCTCTGCAAGCCAGACTGGAGTTATATTCAGTTCCCAGTAAGTTTTCACCCCGTGCCTTAATATTCCTACTTGTTTTGTAGGGCTGACTGTTCCACCTGCCACCCATTTCCGCAGCAACACCTCCTCTCATTTGTCCTCCTGAGCCAGAAGGAACACTCAGCTGTCTCTTTGACAAGCCTCACCCCTCCATCCATTCCTCCACATCATTTTGCCATGCCCTGCTCACCACCTGCCTCCAAACCCTTTCTCCAACTCGCCAAGCTCATGTTCCTTCCAGACCCTGGAGGCCCTCTAGGCAAAGCTCAGAGCGTGAATCAGCCCTTGATGACTGCATTGTCCCCGTGCAGGCTGGAGGGATGATGCTTCCCACATGGTCCAGTTATAACAACAGATCATCTGGGTTGTTTCCTCCCTCCTTCTCCTTGTGCTGTGTGGCTTTCCAAAGGCATCAGTGTGAAGTCATAGCCAGAAATAGCCCTTGACACTGCGATGCTATAAAACATATGCTAATGAAATAACAATTGGAAAATGTACTCCTGCAGCAGGACCCTCTGTCAGTGTGGAGCTGGCAGAGACCCCAGATTTGAGGTATCTGGCTTTCAGTATCCCTGGCACAAACACTCCTAGGTGGAAAAAACTCTGGTCCTTTTGCTGGGCTGGACTCAGGTGCAAAACGTTTTAGCAGAGTGTACAAGAGATCAGCATAGCAACAACGTAAAAGCAAAAAAAAGCCATTTTTGCTGCATTTTTGGGGCCCAAGCACTGCTGAGCTCATGGCAGAGATAGAGGGGAGGGAGCAGCACCAGCTGATCTCGGCCCTGGCAAATCACAGCAGATAACACAGCAGGGCCAGGCCTGGCACTGGCACTTCCAAGCCAAACCAGTGGCCAGGCAACATTAACTGGGAAGCCTCATGCTCCCTAAATAGCAGGCAGCACAACGTAAGCATGAGCTGGGAAAATAAATAAATAAAAATAAATTATTGATCAGCCACAGTCCAAGCCCACAAGGACTCATGTCCCTTCCCAAACACGATTGTCACTTGCTGCAGCTCCACTGGGTATGCCCCATACCCATGCAAGTGTCCAGTCCCTTTTTTATGTTTATTTTCTTGACTTCAACTGTCTCTGAATGAGAAATGACCCTGTAGGGCTGTCTTTACTAAAGGTTCATTGCAAGGTTTTATAGCCTTCTCCTGGAGAGCAGGTACAGAGGAGAGGTCCTTGTCTGATGAGGTCTGGAGGATCCTGTACTTGTACAGGAGCTCAGATCGACTCTTGTCCATGATATTTGTGTTTTAACCTGCCTGTGAAAAATCCCATGTGCCCTGGTGGGAGGTGAGACCTCTGCTATGAGATGCATGGCTGTCCCTGCTTACAACTTATATAATGCTCTGTGCTAACAGCTCAAATCAGGAATGCTCTTCCTGAAAATGGATTTTCTAGGGATTCGGAAGGAACAAGGAAAATAAAATGAAATGCACGCTCCTGTAGCTGTCACAGCCAGGCAGAGCGCTCATGGCTTTAATCTGTAGTTTTAATGGTACAGTAAGTCCCAGCCCCTCTAAATATGCACGTCTGGAATATTGAAACTGGCTATATTTAGCCAATTTCTTCCCCAAACTCCTAGATGAGGATTCCTTGAGGCTTGCTGCCACCACGTGGCTGGTTCAGGAGACCGACTTGCAGCAGCTAAACCGAAAACATAGAGAGGATCTTTGTCAAGCGCCCAGTATCAGACCGTGGTGGCTGTGTCACAATCAATCTTAATCTCAGGTTTGATGTTCTGGGTTAAAATAATGTCCCATAATCAGGTTTAAGCTTTCCTAACCCACAGCATCCACATAAAACTGTCCCTACAATGCAATTTCTCCTCTGATCCCATCACCTTGGCATCTACTTTGTCTCTATTAACCTCTGCTGGGAGCTGGCTGACATCTCCAGAGCCTTGGGTAAATCTGTCACTGAGTTTGCTTCTTCATGAGCTGCATCACAGGTGTACCCACAAACATCTCTGAGGGTTTTTTTCCTGCTGTTCCTTGATTGTAGAGAATCCACTTTCTCGGGAGGTGATATATCCAAACATCTCTTCTTGTAAATCCTTCTTGAGATCCACACTTTCTATGCTACTGGAAAGACATAATTATGTCAGTTGAAAATTTCTCTGGTTTTACTCCAAATACTGTGGCTGTGAGGGCTGGATGTAGTAAATGAGAATTTATTCTTCCTGTCAAAGTGGGTTTGGGACAATGAACATCCAGTTAGACAAAACAAAACATTTTGTTTGTGTTTTAGGATGCTTTTTTAAACTTTTCTTCCATGACACAGAGCTAATTTTGGGCTCATGCTTCCTTTCAGAATAAATAATTAAAGTTTTGGGGATTTTTTAGAAACAGTTGGTGCAAACAGTTTTTGAGTAATTCATTAGCATACTTTGGAAACTAGTGTTGATGCAGAAGTAGTCCGGGTCAATTTATTACCGTATAGTCAGTGAAAAAGAGGCTTCAGAAAGGTGATTTGCCAGTCTTAATCCACAATTAAGTCCTCTCATTTGTTGACCCAATCAAAGCAAGGCAGAAGTAAGGCTGCACTAAAGCATCATCTATTCTGACACACACTGATACAATCCTACATCACTTTCTCTTGCAGGACAGGCAGCAGCTTGCATTGCTCCTGCCCCTACTGTAGGTTTTCCCTGCCTAAAATAAATGTTCTTGAGTCTGAGAAAGAGCACCCTGGAGTCTTTTTTCCCCCCTCTTATTAACCTTATTTACTTTTATTAACTAGTCTGTATCTGCAAAACAAACCCACACCAGTTGAATTTTCACACATTTATAACCAAAAGTGACCAGACTGCAGAGATTTGAGACTTGTCCAGAATGCAGACACTATAAACTGCAGATCTACATCGCAGTCAGTCTTGACAGCAGCAAGTATTATTGTTTCCCACACTCCAACATTGTGTTCCTTTCCCCTTTTTTAATTCTGGACCCCCTAAAAAAGCCTTTGGAACAGATGCATCTCCTCTAAAAAGCATCTGTTTCTTTGCACTGAAGTTTTCTAACAGGTTTCATTGAACAGTACCCACCAGACACAGCTACAAATGCTCCCACTGTCAGAAAGAGCCAGGCTATCCCTTTCACATGGTTTTCAAAACCTCTGCTTGCTCTCAGCTTCTCAAGCCTGAAAACAGACCTAAATTCTTCCTTGAAACTGAGCTATCAAAGCCAGCTCATGACATATCACAGCTGTGATTCGAGTGTTTGAAAATTTACCCTCTTCACCATTAGCCCATGGAGAAAACATCTCTCCTTCCACCATCCATGGCCTGTGGAAACACTAAATCACCTACAGTGAGAGAGCACCCAGGTGCTGCAGGCTGGATGTGATCTGCTTTCTGCTTTCAGGATGAGTGTCTTCTGCTGACTGGCACGTTGCTGTGACCATGCAGGACTGTTCAGCACCACCTTCTGCACCAACACCTCCACAGACGACACGAACAAAACTTGTTAAAACTTGTTCACACAGTCACAGGGTGATTGAGCTGGAGGGGACCTTCAAAACTATCTTATTACACACACACACACACACACACCCACACACCACCACCAGGGATAGGGACACCTTTCACTAGACCAGGCTGCTCACAGCCCCATCCAACGTGGCTTCGAACACTTCCAGAGATGGGGCATCTTTCAGCTCTTTTTGGTAAAATGCTGATAAATCAGCACCCTTGTCCTGTGAGGGGGGGTTCCACCCCCTCTCCAGCAGCCACCTGGAGCTTGGAAGTGTGAATGAGTATGGAGAGTGCTGAGCACTTCATCAAACCCAGTGTGACACCCCCACTTGCAGTCATCCCCTCCTTGTGACACTCTTGCTGTTCTCCCCTGGCAGGAGGACTACAACCAGCTGAGACCCCTGTCCTACCCCAACACAGATGTGTTCCTGATCTGCTTCTCAGTGGTGAATCCTGCCTCCTACCACAACGTGCAGGAGGAGTGGGTGCCTGAGCTGAAAGTCTGCATGCCCAACGTGCCTTACGTCCTCATAGGAACACAGGTGAAGCTCCTCCTGAGCACCAGGAATGGTTTCCTGTTTAGCCCGTGGGAAATTCAGCCAGATTTTACCATTAGAGGAAAGCTCAGGGAGTGGGAATGGAAGCCAACCTGTGGGTGTCCAGGCTGCCAAAGCTCACCCCATCTTTTTATCCAAATGTATATTAATGTGGCAACGAGTCATAAATTCCTACAGAGAGAAAAGTCTTCATACAGGTGTCTAATGAGGAGGAAAAAAAATCAAAATTTGTGGCTAGAACCTGAAACTAAACTTCAAACTAAATTTTAAGAAAGAGAGTAATTAGCTAAATGACATGGGAAGGAAGTAGCCTCCCTTCATGCTCTTACATCAACATTACAACTGGGGACTCACCATCCCACCTGTGTTACAGTGATTGTCAGACTGAATGATCAAACTCCTTTATTTTGGCCTAAAAATCTGTCAATCAAATAAAAATACCTTAAATATGGGTTTGTTACCAAAACACAGAGTGGATAGAGACTGTGAGGGTAGAGATACAACCACATGGAAAATGTCAGCGCACTGGACAGTAACCTAAGTCAAATTAGAGAGAATAGAGAAATAGATCAAATTAGAGAAATAGATCAAATTCTGATAAAAACCAAAATCTTAACGCCACAGGAAAGGCAAATAATTCAAAAATTGGCTTTGTTTTCCACACTGGAATAATCTAAAACACTCATTTAAAAACAAAAGCATTGTCCTTTGGATCACACAGTCTGAAAATCAACATTTTCAGACTGTGTGATCCAAAGGAAAATGTTTTTATTTTTAAATGGGTGTTTAAAATTCCAGGGTTTGAAATGCCAGAATACTTCACTTTGATGTTTTCCATGGAAATAAAGGATTTTGTTTCAAGTTGGACTGAGCTGTGTCTGTCTAGCCTGTCAGGGTGGGGTTTGGGTGATACAGTGCAGGGTTGCAGCAGCTTCCCCTACCAGTGAGGCTCTTTCCTGTACCACACCCATCTGAGCTGTGGACCAATAAACCAAAAAGGAGAATTAATTCATGGTAAACTGAAAAAGAAAAAAAAAAAAATGTAAAAATTAAGTAAATGTGCAATTCATTTTTGAAGTATCACCTGAGTTGAGGAGTGATACAGATGCCCTGACATGTTCCTGTAAAGCCATGAATATCTGCCTCAAGAATTACAGCACAGATTTTGTGTATTTTCCACTAGATTGACCTCCGGGATGACCCCAAAACTTTGGCACGGCTGCTTTACATGAAGGAGAAACCACTCACCTATGAGCACGGAGTGAAGCTGGCAAAGGAGGTAACAGCTTCTTTTGATGTCACGTGAAGCTGACTGCTCACAGTTTTCCACTGGGTTTCTTTCATTCAAGGCTCCTCCAAGGCCCATTGGTCCCAGACAGAGATTAAAGCCTCTGCTCAAACAGGCTGGACCCAGGCACATATTGTGACCCCTGAGCCTGCACTTCTGCTGCAGTAGCAGTTGAAACACAGGTATCCTGAGTAGGAAGGGACCCAAAAGGGTCAACGAGTCCATGGTCCTAGGCATGCACAAAACACCCCCAAAAATCACACCATGTGTCAGAGAGAATTGTCCAAACACTTCTGATCTCTGGCAGGTGCCATTACCAAGCTCTAAGAAGAGCATTGAGGAACACAGGGCAGCAGGTGGCAAATGGGCATCAAAACAGATTTTACTGCCTGCTTTATCTAAGTGTTTCTTGCTCAGGGTTCTGCCAGGAGACGCCTGTGGCAAACCCCTCTCTGCAGTCAAGCCACCTCCTGTCAAACCCTCCCTATCCCTTACAAAAGCACAGACAACTGGATTCCCACTTATCCATTGCACTTCAGGCAGCAGAGAAGGTGCTCCCAAAGTTTCTGTGGTATTGTACCTTTTTCCTGGACAGGTGGGGGGTAAGAAGCACTCCCCAAGCCCTGGGATGCAGGATTCTGGATCCTGGCCTTGTCCTCTTATACACTGCAAGTACCATTACTGTCCCTGGCCCTCAAAATCAGAGCACCTATGAGCAGAACAAGCTGAATAAGCCACAAGGTTGCTGAATAAGCTGAGGCTTCTATCCCAGGCTTCTGTGGGTGTTTCTGTCATGCCAGCATACCTGGGAGACTCCTGTGTCAAAATGATGCTTCCCCATTCCTAGAAACCAGCTGGAAGCCTTCCCCAGGTAGCAGCTCCCTGGGACAGGAGGAGGCAGGACACAAGAGTGACAGCTCAGGGGAGAAGAGCCAAGTGTGAGAAGGAGTTCAGCTACAACCCAGCGTTTCTTTGAAGCCTCCCCAGCTGCACAGGCAGGAGGCCAAGCTGCTGGTCCAGCACTCAAACTTGGGTGCAGCCCCCCTCTCTCTGGAGGGTCGTGCAGGAAATTCCTGCAGCCCATTCACCCCCCCGTGGTGAGATACTCATGTTGATGCTGATTCCCGCTCTCTCGCTCAGGATGGCCACATGCGCTTGTCCCTTCATCCCTTCATGTATCCTTCATGAATACGTGCATGTATTCATACATCTGTATTATGAACACAAACAGATACCTACTGCCTGTGCCTCTATCACAGGCAGCCAGATACAAAACGGAGAAATGGTCTGACCCCTTTCCAAGTGTAGAAAGATGCTGGAACAGCATCACTCTGTCTCCCCCAACAGCAGATATTCACTCTCATTTTCCCTCTTCTCTTTCAGATCGGAGCCCAGTGCTATCTGGAGTGCTCAGCACTCACACAGAAAGGCCTTAAGACTGTCTTTGATGAGGCAATCATGACCATTTTCCACCCCAAGAAGAAGAAGAAGCGCTGTGCAAAGTGCCACAGATGCTGCACCCTTGTGTGACGTCCCCTGGGAAGCAGAGCCAGCTGAGTTCAGTGAAACCAAGCAGGTCAGAAAGGCAATGAAGGTCACATGCAACTGAAACGGGGAACATGGCCAGAAAAGGCTCCTTCTTACCCAAATACAGGAGCTCTCCGTTCTGTGAAACCTCCAAGCTGTATCACCCTTGGCCAACTCCTGTCTCTGTGCTTTCCTAACCCTCCAGAGCTGTTCTGCAGCCTGCTCCCACTGCTGCAGACTGCACCAACAGAAACCAGGATGCCTGCTTGGCTCCCCACCTTAGGAATAAGGTGAAGGTGGCTTGTGACAAAACATAGAGCTAAAGACGGCAAAAAAACTCCTTTTGTGGCCTTACATAAGAACTGATCAAAATTAGGAATTTGCAGTCCTGAGGAATTGAATCTGAATTGAGTGAACGCACATGGAGATCTGTAGAAATCTAATGTGTAAGATATACACTATAGGTAGGATTTACTTTAAAATTGCTTTTCTTTTATAAGGTTTGCTAGTTCAGGAGATACTTTAGCTTGTTCAAACCACATGGAAGCAAAGGTGGAGTGATTCCAAATTGTTCTCACCTAATGGTGAAACTTCATAGCATCAGGATGTTGCTGCACCCAAGCTATCAAAATGGATCAACATTTACCTCCAGACTTAAGGAATGTTCTTACAACTAAAAAAAAATGCAAATAACTGTATTTTTACAGAGGAATGTTCAGGCTGAGCCATGTTTCCGTAAGCTGGGAGAAGAAGTACAGAGTTGTAGCATTAATGTACTGAAACAAAGAAATTCTGCCACCAAAGAATATTGCCTTAGACATGAAATAGCAGCATGGAACAATCTCTCTTCCAACTGAGAACAAGAACGAGACACATTGCCATGGCAACTGAGAATTTACCTTATAGATTGTGTGGATTTCTACATCTCACCCAACAGCTGAGAACAGAAAAAAAAAACGAAGCCAAAGGTCATACTGACTTTAAGTGCTTTGAGGTGATTCCAATTGCCTTAAAATTATCCTTTTTTTATTAAGTATTTCTGTAAAAAAACTCATCAAAGTGGAGTTGTGAACTCATTGACTTACTGTATCCTCCCTCCTCCCATTCGCTTCTTCTCTCTCGGCTCCCATTTTTCCATTTGCACGGAGAGTGCTCTTTCAGCTGCAGCGTGGCTGCAGTCCTCAGGAGCGGACTTTTCCTCGAGTGGCAGATGATGGGTTGCAGCCAACAGCATGGAGATGGAAAGTCCAGCCCATAGGGGAAGGGAAGCTCCTGTGATCTCGCCTTGCTGCTGGGGAAATTGTGCCTTTTCACTAAAACCTCTCCTGGGATCCTGCAGGTTTGCACATCACAGCAACCCAGACACTCAGAGGTGAACTCGAAAGGCTTCTTGTTACTTGCAGCTGCTTCTGGGTACCCTGGCAGTGCCACAAGACTGTCTTGTCATGGATTTCATCCCCCAAGCAGGAAATCACAGCACCAGCACATGCAGATTTGAAGATGGAACTCCTTGCAGAAGCTGTGTCTGTAGCCAGCATGTCCAGAAGTGCCGGCAGGGAGCAAGTGACAGCAGTGCATCCTCCCAGCCCGGGGGCACGGGCCCTGCTCCCCTCTGCACCCCACTCCACGAGACTGGCAGCCCTCTCCTCTTGGGAAGCACAAGTCCTGACAGAGAACACACCCATCCCCAGACAAGCCAGGGAACTCCAGACCTGGTGTTTTCCAGAGCGATGAGCGACTGCAGCAGGACCATGGGAACGGCACCCAGGGCACATGGAAGGGACCAAGCTTGGTGCAGTGCCTGGTCCTGCTTCAGGACCAGGCTTATGGATCTGAGTTCCTCCTTCAGCACAAAATCAACTTCATGCAATTGTGGAATGGTTTGGGTTGGAAAGACCTCAAAGAGCATCTAATTCCAGCCCCCAGTTTACCATGGACAGCTACAGAAACCAGCTCTGACCCTCCAAAACATTTCCGGGTAGAAATTAACAGTTCTCCCTGACAAAAGCCATCAGACTCGAGGCAAATGCTTCGTTCTTTTTTCACCCAGTGGCTTCCACTCACCTTCCCTTTCCCCTTGCACACAAACATGGAAGAAAACACAGTTGTTCCGTACCTGAGACAGACAAGTTCTCCTCATTGATGGTGATTTTCTGCCCATATTTTCTGTTTGGTTTTATTATGTCCCAGGCATTTACTTCAGATGGCCTGGCTGCTAAAGCCCAGCTCAGAGTGAGGTGCAGGGGTCCATGCCATGCCACAGAGTTTGTGCCCATCCCCAGGCAGAGCAGTGAGTGTTCACCTCAACAGGACACTGTCTACCATATAACGTGTAAAAATATATTAGAGGAGTATGAGGAGAACTAGGCATGGATTAAATAAATTAATATTTAGGGTTACAACATGACTAGAAGTCCACTGAAACAACAACAACAAAAAAAAAGCCTTTAGCAGATTTCAGGGAAATTATATCTGCATTGTGCTGCCTTTTACTTCAGTGGAAATTAATTAGGATGATCATTTTAGCTCATGCAGGTTGGTGGAGAGTGATGTATGAGTCTCTGGTGAAAGAAGGTGAAGTCTGGTTTAGCTGAAGAACAATGCAAATGCTCAGGTTGGAGCTGCCTGGTTTTCTTAGAGCTTAAAAAATGTGGAAATAGAGGAAATAGAAAATCCAGAAAGACAGCTGAGCTCATCCTAATGTAACGAGCACACTGGAAAAGTGAAATGGAGCACTCTGGCATGCATCAGGGAAGGCCACAAATAATCAAATTGGTTTTTTGCCTACCACTGAGTACCAGGGGTGATTGTTAATCTTCATGGAATGGCATAGGTTTGGCAGTAAAATCAAAAACCAAGTGGAAATTTGTAGCATTAATGTAATTGCAGTGGTTCGAGGGAAATTAACTACAAAACATAGTGATGGAGAAGCTAAAATGCTGCTGTCCTAATGTATTAAACTGCAGCATCCTGAACAAATCCTTGCATAGAGGAAGCAGATAGAAAAGTGTTAATATACATACAAAAAAATGTTAAGGCTAAGCAGGGGTTTCTTTCTTCTTCCACTTACAAAGTGGAGCACATCAAGCCTGTGAGGCAGTAAAATTTCAAGTTTTTCAAACTGATTTTGACCAAAATTTGAATTCTGGGAGCTGCAAGAGAGGGAGAGTGGTCACAGTCCACTGAGAAATGGCCTCTGCACTCCATTTACTTTAATTTTTCTTCCAGCAAAATAAATGTTTTTTGAAAAGCCATGTTTAATGCAGGTCCCATAAACATTATTCCTTAGGTTAGGTTATGTACACATACCTGTCCATGAAATGTGGCAGTTTCTCAAGGATTCAAAAACTATTTTTTTGGGGAGGCAGGGACAGCACAGGCCAAGAGGCTTTAGAAAGGGATTGCAGGCAGATGTAAGGAGAGTCGTTGAGTATCTGGCAAGTCATATCTAATGCCTTCTTTAAAAGCAACAGATGGTGTGTGAGCAGGCAGTAAAGCTTATTTTCAGAAAAACCACAACACCAGACACAGTGCAAGTGCAGGCATAAGGCCACAGATAAAAACTTCAAGTTCTTTTCAAGCACCATTAGTAATAAGGAGAGAAAGTCGATAAAGGACTGCCAGGTGAAAGGAGATGGGTTTACTCACTGTGAGATGAGCTACAAATCAGATCCCAATTTCACCTTAAAAGGAACACTGTTAAGGAGAGTCATAAAGGTTAGAAACCATCCCTGCAACTTATTTGACAACGTCCCCTTAATGCAACTGGTGTCAAAGCCTTTCCTGACAGACCTGCCTTTGTTAATAGTCTGCTGTCATTTCAAAAGCGCTCACAACTTTTAGGAAACTTGCTGGATCCTGTAAAACCCATCTCCTTTGGCCTCTTCTGAAACTTTCCTTTTCCAAGAGTTCTTAACCTGAAGCTGCAATTTCAAATGGAGTTCCCAAAGTATTTTCATGCAATCCCCTGCAAGGAGATATTAGAGGTATTTGAGGGAGATCTCAATTCATCAGAGAGCTGCTATCACATTAGAACCACCTACAGATGCCTCTGCCCTTCAGAGCCCTATGAAAACACCAGGACAGTGGAACTGGGACAGTCCTGTCACTTCCAGCATGACTTGAAGGAGGTCCCACAAAAACTCAAAGTTTGTCCTGTGCCTCCCAGAGCTCTGAAAAGTGAGGGAGAAGGCAGACAGAAGGCTCTAGCCCCACTCAGGTCCATTCTCATTTGTTCAACCGGACATACGCCCTGTGTAGGCACAGAATTCACCCAAAGTCCAGTGTGACAATCAAAACAATCATTTCAGCAGCTGGCATTGATATTTCTCGCCTTTTTTCTCTTTCGAAGCACTCAAAGCATTCAAAATAGACACAGAATTAAATACAACACTTCATCTTAATATGAAATAAAGTTATTTCAAATACTTTTATTAAAGGGACAGATTTTGGCAGTCCTCCTCATACTGAAGAGAATCTGACTTCACAAGGAACTGTCTCCAAGTTGTTCATGTCTCATTCAATCCCACTGTCACTGCTCAGGTCATGAGGGAGGCTGATTAGTGATCTGTCCTTGCAGTCTAATTACCAGAAAACCCCTTCCAGTCATTCTAGTGTTGGTGGCCTGTGTTCTTTTGAATACCTTCAGGAGTGGTGACTCAATCACTTCCCTGGGCAGCCTAACTCTCCCTTTAATTCATATTTGAAAGATGCCCATCTGCTTTTATACCTTGCTTACAGCCCGTGACCTTTTCCTGTACCTTTTTTCCCCAGGTGACACAGCAAATACCTCTTGACTCACCACACAGAAACCTCATCTGGATTAAAAATGATTTGCAGTGGCATCAATCTGTCTCAGGCCAGGATTGTCTAAAAGCACATTTGTCTTCTCCAACAAAGCAATCCATATGCTTGTGTTGGCCCAGGGACCATTTGTTGAACAAAGAGGTAGAATGTAGGAATCTGGCTACACGTCTTTCTCCATGTATTTTCTTTTTCCCTGAGGAGGACCTGTACTGTTGTTTTATCCTACATTAAAAAAGGAAAATCTGGAAATAACAGAACCAATTTTGTTGGTTCACAACTCTACAGGACTGGACGAGCATCTGCTGTGACAGGAGGTGAGCATGGAGTGACCTACGTCAGATAACTTCTGGAAACATTTGAGCTCTTTGCAAAAATGAAGACAAATTTCAATTATGAATGTTTATTTTCCTCTTTGTGAATAAAGACCATCTGAGAGCAGGAAAAAGTCTCCCACTGATTTTGGTAGTGGCTTGTGATCTCAGCTGTCTTCACCTATCAAAACAAAACAGGAATAGAAATATTTTTGCATCAAAAAGTCAGGACAAAATCACCAATTAGAAGTCATGAATGCAATAGAATCACTTCTGCCTCAGGGCAGAGCTGCAAAATCAGGGCCCAGAGCCACAATTAGTCAGTTTGATTCTAAACCTTAAATTCCATTTTAAGATGCAAAGGAGGATACCCATAACTAGAACAGCAACAACAAATCTTCAAATTATCTTTTCTTTGTTCCAGTTAAAGCTTTCAGAAACACGGGAACAAAAATCTGTTCTCTTGGGCAGTTCCACGAGCCACACCAAAACAGCAAAAAGAGTGACAAGCTCATTGTAAGAGGAAAATGAGTTCAGAAACCCAGAGCAACAAGCAAAAAAAATCATGTGAAGTGCTGTCAGTAGTGAAAAATCTCTTTAACTTTGAAAGTATGGATCCCCATCCCTTTCCAGATTGTACAGACCATAATGCAGTGTTTGGCTGTTTCTAACTATAAGGGTAGGGTGGGATTTTCAAAGATGCTTTATGTTGGCTTCATTTTAATTCTCATGAAGGCAGTGGAAAATTTCAATTGGGTCCACATATGACTAGTGTGGAAAATGTTTGAGAGTCTTTATATTTCCTCCTTTTCTGACCTTTTATTTTGGCTGACCAAGCTTTGAGCACACAAATACACTGAGCCAGGTCCAAGAATCTTTTACACCTTCTAGCTGCTGGTTAAGGACTCCTGAAAGGAGTTGTGGCATCCTGAGATTTTGCTGATCTCTCCTTTGGAACTGGATCTGAAACGCCTCAATTCAACCACTACTGAGCTGAAGATGAAAATTACTTTATATTAACAGTGTAATATTCAAGACATGTGGTTATCTTTCCTTAAAGATCCTAAACTCATTGCTGTCACTTAATTTCATCTCATCCCATTCAGGACACCAGGTTTGATGTGTTTTTGGTGAAGATCAGTTTGAGCTCTCACTGGTACCAGCTCTGGTGAATTTTGACTTTGATTGGAGGTTAATGAATTCAGAGTAAACAGTTGTCACCAGTCTACAGTTTCCAGATCTTCCAACACAACATTTGTTTGTATTGATAACATGTAGAAAATTTGTCTGATGTCTGTCAAAGTAGTTTGCGGATAAATCATGTCCAGGGTGTGACAATCATGTCGTTTCTCTCAGTACTTTTCCCTTAAATAGGCAGCTGCTCTAAATGCATCATGGACCTGGCAGGCACTGAACTGCCCTGTCAGGCATGGAGCAAATGAGCCCAAACTCTCCCCAAGCTTGTAAATATTAATTCACTAATAAGCAATAACAAAAAGTTATGTGAGAGGAGAAAGACACTGGCCAAGTCTTCTTCACTCATGAGCAGAAGTGACCCAAGCCCAGGGTGCCAGGTGGGAAATGTGACAGAGGAATGGTATGGTGAGCCTGATGCCCCAAAAAATATGGATTGAGGCTGGTGAATGGGCTGGGAGGTGCCTCTGTGGAGTCACACCTGGGTACCTGGAGCTCAGCAGCATCTCGAGACTGGGAGGACTTCAAAGAAAGCTGCAGAGGAGCAGGGAGATGGAGTGCAAGGATAACTGAATCCAGTTTAATGTGTCATGATGTTGATGCACTTATACAAATACAAGAATTTCACTGCACAGAGATTCTCTGCTCCCCCGAGAACACAAAGACAAGGACATTTAATTTCTTTCTTTTTGTGCTTACTTAATAGTAATACTTAAAACTATTCCTTAAGAAATGCTTAAAACTAACAGTTCAACAGGTTATTCTGATTGAGTTTGTGAAGCAGATGTAATTACCTCAACACAAATCAGGACCTAACTCATCACCAGTCAGGTCTTAGCCAGTTAGGAGAAAGAGTCACTTACTTGATGTGAGCAACTGAATTTTTCTCTCTTAAAAGTTGCTGTGTGCAATATTGCTGGAATATGGGGTTGGTGAAACCAAAGGATGGGCACTCAAACAGTATGTCCAACTTTTGAGTGGTATGCCTTTTTTTTCAAAGATTAAACAAATCTTCAGAATTCAAAGCAAAATAATTTCAAACCAAGGAAATTCAGTTTTCAAGCAAATGAGTTCTGCATAGTTTAAAAAACATGTAAACACTATTAATTTCCTATTTACACCACAAAATTCTGTACTCTTTTGTTTATCATCTTTTAAACATGTAATTACTGTATATTGTAATGCACATTAATATCATTTATTGTACATAGTTTATTTTAACAAAATAAATGTATTACAAAGTATTTTGACAGCATCCTTTTGGGGAGGTGTGCAGCTGTGTTTTTTTTCCCAGATGCTAATCACATGCACCTTGCAGGACATTTCAGGTAGGAAAGACACCTGCCAGCATATTGGCAAGGAGGATGATGAGCTGTGCACCCTGTGGTCCAGCAGCTGGGGCAGGTAGAGTCAGGAGGGAAAGTGAAAGACTTACGGTGATGAACAAGTTACATGAGGAAAGACAGCCCTGCTGGTCTGGAAACAAGAATGTGACTGGCTCCGGTCTTCCAGGGATTCAGTGCAGAGATGTGGATTTTGTTTCTTAAAAAATAACAGAATTAACTGAAAATAAAAAAAAAAAAAAATTAAAAAAGAAAGTGCTTCTGTTACCCAGTCATTCATTAAAATTCATTTCAAGACCAGAAGCAATCTCATTGACCAGCTGGTCTGGTCTTCAAGTTAAGCCACCATTCCTGAACAACATCCCTCATCTTGATTGGACCAAAGCAAGTTTCACCAGAGAAAGGCTCTTTTCATGTTCCTGCAGCTTGTGAACCTCAGCAGGTTTAACTAGCCCTGCCTGGAGCACTTGCAGAGAAAAGACAAAGCATATCAAGGTTTTTTCCTAATAAAAAGGCTCTGCAGCCCAAATCCCTGGCTGCTATAAATGGATATGTCCTCAGAGGAGACAGGACAATCCAAGAGGACACAGCATATAGCCTGGAATATATTTTATTCATCTTCCCCCAGAGGAAGGTGGTACTACTCACCAGACTTTCCGTGGCCTGATTCCATAGCACAGAGGACCCACGTGTCTGGGGTTGACAGCTACATGCCAAATGCATCCCCCCAGAGCAGAAAATTCCTAAATTGCTGCCAGATAAGGCTGGGTGGATGTAGCCAAGGGAAGGATACCTCCATGCAGCTTTCACATTTCCCTGAATACCCACAGCTGGCTACACTACCTGGCAGGATGTTGGGCGAGACAGGCTTTGCTCTGACCCTGGACACTGGTTCCAATGCTTTCATGTGAGTACAACGAGAGCAGGAGCTGCCTGTCCATCTCCCAAAGAGAAATCCTGTCAGTGCAGGGAACACCCATCCGGGGAGGGATCCTGCCTTCCCTCTCGTGGCAACTCAGCTCTGTAGGTGGGGTATAACACACTGATTTCTGGCATGGTCATTTGGGCTGGGCACACCACCTGCAGGCGAGCTGAGCTTCCAGGGCCCGTGGACTATTGTGGCTGTCACAGAACAGGAGGGTATTTTGACAAATGAGAGCATTGCATGGCAGTGACGAGTGCATTTGGCATTGCATGGCAAAGTCATTGCATTGCTGCTCAGATTAAATGAGCTACAACAGACCTGAGGCACTCAGGATACAGATGTGACAGGTCACGAGGGGACTGACAGCCCACACACAGCAAAACACACTGTAGAGAGGAAAAAATCATCTGTAGCATCATTCACAGTGTCCAAAAGGGAAACTGAGGCACAAAGAAATGGACTGCTTTTCATGGGAGAGAGAATACCTGTGGTGTCACGGCCTCTGTGGCAAACACTCCTTGCAAACACGTACCAAGGACAGACAAGCTGTTCAACTGCTTTGGACAGGCTGGGTGGTGAGTTCTAAATCCATGGCTTCAAAGAGCATTAAAATGCTCCCGAGGAGGTGACGTTTGCCTGGGATGAAGCTTCTCATGCTCTGAAATATGTGGGCTGTGTTGACTACCTACAAATTCTGAGCAGGACGTACCACCCCAGCTGCAGCATTAAGGATGTGAAAACCAAAGTCCTGGTCACAAGTTGTGACAGGACAAGGAGTAATGGTTTCAAACAAAAAGAGGGTTGATTTATACAAGAAGTTTTTTACAGTAAGGATGGTGAAACACTGGCTAGAGAGGTGATGGATGCCCCATCCCTGGAAACATTCTAGGTGAGGTTGGACAGGGCTCTGAGGAATCTGGTCTAGCGGAAGAAGTTCCTGCCCTTTGGAGGTGGGCTGGACTAGAAACAACTCAAACTATTCTGTGATTTTAAGTATGAAAATTGATGTGAATTTAACAGAATTAAGACCTACTAGTGTGACAACTTCTGGGGGCAAAGTTCCACATTTGCAATCTGGTGCTGATTGGACTTCTATCACTCAGGGCAGATCCACAGCATCTCTTTTGCTCTCCTCCTTGAGAGATCATCTCAAAGCGGCCTTTTGCTGCTTTGGTTTCAGTCAGTACATCCCTCCCACCTCCCCCTTCTGCTCCCCAGGCTGGCTGCATCAGTTAAAGCCCTTTTCCCACCCTGCAGTGTTTTGTTCTGATCACTTGCTGAGGTTTCTACTGTCTCACCGTGTCCGGGTACAGCCCTGATTTCCTGCTGGCTGCAAAGGAAGGAAGTTTGCCACTTTCTAACCCTGCCTCTAATCCTGAGACTGCAGCACAGCCAGACTCCATCAGAGAAATTCAGTGAAGGAAATGACTTCACACCAAGGAGATGTTTTGCAGGTGTTCACAGCTCTGGCAAAGAGTTTGTAGGAGATTATAGATATTCTACGTGAGAAATCTCTACACACAGAAAAAAGGGACACAATGCTTTAAATTGCTTTCATACTACAGTTTTGAGGTTTATTAAGGACACAAAACAATTTGCAGGTTACCCATAATAACTGTAATGCCAATTTACAATATCAAAGGGATCGTGGTGTGCAATTTGAAACAAAACATGAGGACTTTTTAAAGGGTAGTTAAACTCTCCATAAGCAAAAAATCTGCTCCTGCTGCTGTTGGACACAGCAGTCTCTACTCAGAATTACAGAAGGCAGGGTGATAAAATCACCTTCTTCCTACTCAGCCACAGTTCAGCTTTTACAGATAAAAAAAATTATATCAGCTGATAAATTACAGGTTAAATTTAATCTGTCTCAGCATGGACAGGACACTTGGGGAAGTTTCAAGCATGCATCCCCGTAAATGAGGGTGACTGTATCCAGGAGATAAGGCACTGAGTGGGGGGAGACAGGTGCAGGTATTACTCTGAGCAGCAATTCTCCCCTAATGGCTATCTGAGAAGGTGTCTTTGTTTTGTGAGCTCCTGTGGGCCTCTCCCACTTGGTAAATCTTCCTTCGTTCACTTAATTTCCCGTTTTGCCCAGGGGAGAAATGAGGGAAGAATGTGAGCTTGTCCTCCTGCAGGTGGGAACCAGGGAACAAAGGCACTTGTGTGGCTGTGGTCACTGGGGGCTCTTGAAGCAGCTTCCAGGTGTCCCCCTAGTTTGTAAAGAGTGGGTCTGAGGAGGTGTGAGGTGTCCTGTGGAACTCTGCTTTCTTTCCTGTGCTGGACTTGTCTCACCCACCATTACTGGGCACTCCACAGCTTTCCTGCAAGCACATCTGGCTGTCCCCCAGCTCTGTGTGCACCTCAGACGAGCAGGTCTCCACAGAGCTGAGCAGCTCAGGGAACTGTGGGAACACGCTTCCTTAGCCCCCTCTTTCCCACCACCTCAGCCAGGGGCTCACTGAAACCAAACCATCATCGTTGCATTTTGGCTTGGTCCCTCTGACTCTGGAAATTGTCAAGAGAGATGCCTTGGGCTCTGCAGAGTCTCACTGATTCCACGAGAAGCCATTTCCCCTCCAATCCCTGGACAAAAGCAGATGGTTCTGCACATTTAATGCGTTTCTCTCTTTTTTTCTTTTTTTTCAGGAATCATCCCTTGTGAGGTAAATTTTTTTTTTCAACACAATAGCTCCAATTAAGCAAAGCACTGAAATACTGCTTAACTGTAAAAGCCCACTGATATTAAGAAAAACACTTAATCATGAGCTTATGTCCTTGGCAGAGTCAGGGCTGAGTATGCACTCTCCCTAATTTCAAGGTAGTGATCTGAATACTTATTTCCATTTTGTTGGCCTTGAGACCCTTTTCTTTGACTGTTATTCCTGAATGACTGCAGGCTAAGATTAACTAATAGGGCTGGGAGGGGCAGGTGGTGGAAGTGTTGGTAACCGCATTTATGTTACTGGGAAGAAGCTAAACCCCAGATGAATCAGGGTGTTATGAAGGAGGCAATGCCTTTGTGGGGTGTTTCCACACCTCAGTGGCTGTTCAGTCCATGTGCACTTTGTGCAGGCAGAAAGGTCACACAGAGTGAAAAGCTCACGAGGAGGAAGGGAAACTGCAACATTTCTTTTTACCACGGGATTTGCCATTGTAAGGCTGTGGGGTTTCTACAGCAGTAATGCTTGGAGCAGCATGAGGAGAGGGGATTAAGCCTCATCTGCCAGGAAAAATCAGTGACTAGGAGCACTACAGGGCGAGATCAAATTCTGGGCTGATTTACACCTTCCAGAATGCTGGAGGTGCCAAGGGTGTGAAGCTGGGGGAGAATTCGTGCCCACACTAGGGAGGGACGGGAGGTCAGTAAGTCTCGCACTCGGTGGTGGCAGTGGAGCAGATGTCACAGTCACAGCGGATGGCCACCGGGTAGGTGTAGAAGGGGTCCACGTCAGGGGCACACCTGGGCAGCTTCACCGTCACCATCCTGGTCTCGTTGTAGGTGCAGATCCGGTGGTGGGACTCGATGTAAGGCGGCTCCAGGATCGGTTTCTGCGGGGGGCAAACGCTGGCCTCAGCCAAGGTGCAAGACAAACATCTGGAGCCCCAGTTTCCTCAAGGGGATTTTGTGTAAATAGAGGAGCTACTGGATTGGGTGGAAGGGGCCATGGAAATAAATTTTAGGCTACATCCTTCAACACTTTCCTCTTGGAGCCCTGCCATGGAGGGGAGTGGGTGCATGTATGTGTTTCAGTTTGTTTAAAGTATAAAGCTCCAATTACAACCTGCTTGAAGGAAGACAAAAGATTATCCCAAAAGCTGGGTTTTAGCAGAGTATGAGTGTTTCGACCAAATGCTGCCAAAAGCAGCTGCTTTCTTCCAAAAACATTGATTTTCCATCAAACACATTCTGCTGGAAACCCTTCATGTGCACAAGCTGCCTAAGAGCAGGGGCGCATCCAGGTGCCAAAGGCTGGGTTTTTTCTCAGCCAGATCAGTCTTCCCTGTCAGGCTGCACTTCCCACAAATCCCCATGGCTGTACACAGTGGGGAAAGCTCTCAACACAGCAGCCAGCATAGAAGTCTGCAATTCCTTCTGAGAAAATCAGCTTGGCCAGAGACCTCAGCCATCAGAAGATGATGGCAGCTTGAAGGCCTTGAAACCCACCCTGCCATGTGGTGTCACAGGGGCATTGGTTTGCTGGAAAGTCAGTTTTTCCTTAACAGGGACACACATTTTCCAAAGACGCCAGGAATGGGCAGCACATACAGGAACGGGAGCCCACTGCCTAAGGTAACACAGCTGAGAGATATTTTAATTTCTTTTTTTCCCTCTGTGCTGTGCAAAGAGCCCTCCCTGGGTGCCAAGAAGGACGGCGCAGGAGAGAACAGATGCAACATTTCAGCAAGAAGATGAGCAGACACCCTCCCTCTTACAAAGCTCCCATCCAAACACATTGTGGTGCCTTGTGGAAGCTGTTGAACCCACAGCCAGGTGCATTCAGCTGAACTACACCCCGGGGGTAGTACTGCAATACAGCAGAGAGGCTGCAAGGTCTGCGCTGCTAGAGGAGCTTGGGAGTAGGGGGAAGCAGGGGTCAAGAGATCCCTCAGAGGAACTTCATTCAACTGTGGAATGTGGCCGCTGGTGGCCTTTCCCCTCATCCTGCCGAGTCATGAAGAAGGGAGTCAGGGTTGGCACACAGACCCTGGCTCCTCCTCTGGCCATTTATGTAGTCTTTGCCTTCATGTGGACAAACCCCCCTGAGTCACTTGAGGTTTTCCAAGCAAATTAAACTGGAATTGCCCCTTCGATCCTTCCAGCTGCAGAATGGCCCAGTAAGAAACTTGTTCTCTGACACGTGTGTGGATGTATCTATGCTCTTTCTTTCTCCCACTGTACACCCCTAGAACTTAAGTACTTCATATTTATACAGGGCTGTGACTTAAAACGGGACCAAATTAGAAACAGACATTATCTTTGGGATCTGCTTTTCCGAACAAAATATATATTACCCATCAATCGGCAGCTCCATCTTAATCTCCAAGGAATTCTTTTTTTTCAAGCAAAGTAATGAAGTCCCCCCCTCCTTAAGTGTTCAAGCTGTAAGAGGCTTTCAGGCTGCAGTAAGAGCATTACATAAGTGCTTCATTAATATCATCACATGGCTTCCATCCCCCTTGGGGGCAGTGGGAGGAGGGAAGGGACAGCCCACAACAGACGTGGACAGCGGCAGCCAGGGGCTGGCGGAGCAGGAAACTGAGGGTGGGTGTGTTATAAATACATATTATAATATTGGCTTTTCGCAAATGTTAAAATGAGTACTATATTTATCAAGTAACTTCGCTACAAAAATACAGGTTTTATTTTTTTACTCTGAACTAAACCTAGATATAATAATAGAGTAGTTAATATAGTTATATTGTAATAAAACTGCCTGCTTAGTCGAAATAACATCCAAAGAATATATAATGAAGACCCCTGCTACTAATACGCCAACTATCAGCATCTGCCTTCTAAAAAAGTGCAAAAGCCCGAGCTAGAAGTAATAATAAAAACAGACTAAAACCACAGCCAAAAAATACACGTGCTCTAAAAAAACAGACCCCAAAAAAATGCCATACTAAGCAGCTCCTAAAAGATGTAAAATAGTTTTGTAAAAAAAGTTGAATATACATACTAATTTATGAATATACAACAGGCTGGTATAATAAAAAAAATATTTAAAAAGTGTCTCCAAGCACAGTAAGTATGCTCTAAGCTGAATGCCAAGTACCCAGCCATAAAAAACTTTACNTTCTTATTATAATTATTATTATATAATTATATAATTATAATTATATAATTAATAATTGTATATGATATAATACTGGTTTTATAAATAATATATAAACCTTTTATTTTTAAAATAAACCTCATTTTTCACAGGTGTCTTTAGAGGGCTTTTCCCGGGGGGCAAGCACCAGCCAGGGATGATGTCCCTGGGCCACAGCCTCACCTCCCAGGTCTCGCAGCGTCCCCAGCAGGCGTCCGTGGTGACCCTGAGCCCGCGGCAGCCGGGTTTCCTGGCCAGGAAGGTGAATTCCCTCACGGCACAGCCCACGAACGCCCGCAGCTCCACGGCCGAGGCCTCGGTGGCGGCGCCGCGGCCCGACAGCAGCGGGACGAGGAGAGCTCCCAGGATCAGGCACTGGAGCTTCATGCTGAAGGCAGAAGGGAGAGGAGGAGAGGGCTGGGAGAGCCAGCAAGGCCCAGCAGGCAAGGAGTGCAAGCTGTTACAGCAAGTGTTTTTTATTCTGGTAATTTAATGTTAAGGGTTTTAATGTTGAGGGCTTGTTCTAGTATTTTCTACCATGTTCGCCCCTAAGTTGGTTTATCTCTAAAATTGTATCTTCCCCTAAGTTACCCTTTATGGTGTTTCCATGCCCCTTGTTCCAGCTCTCTCCCTGTCAATCATTGTTACCCTGCCCCTTGTTCTGGCTCCTTCCATGTCACTCCTGCCGGGAGCCAATCCTTCGAGTGTTCCTTCCCATGGGCGTTCCTGGGTGGCTCCCTCTCCTCGATGCCGTATTGGGGCAGGTGACCTGTTCTCCCCCCTCACCTGCTGCAATTGGCCTCTGCCCAGTGACTTGACCCTCCCCACTCCTCCCCTGATGCTTCCCCATGGTTTATGATTTGTACCCACCGCTGGAGTTGTGACAGTTTTTAAACCCGTGCACGGCACTGCTCGGGGCTCTCTCTGCTACTGACTCCTTCAGACAATGAATCCGTTCTGCTGAAATCCCAGAGGACAGAGAGCCTCCTCCTCCTCCTCCTGACCCCGGCCGTGGTTTGACATCCTGCGCTGTTGAGCGTGTGGCTCAAAAGCTTCAGCCTCAGTGGAACCCGTACTGAAGCTGTTCCCCACGCCCGGCGCGGCGCCGGGGTCCGTTGAGCATTCCCCAGGCTCCAGACGGACTCAGCTGAAGCAGGGGTAGCCCTTCCTCCCTTCAAACACAGAGTCACCCATCCTCCCCCAGCCTGGGAGAAGAGGAATGAGTGGCCACTACTCCCAGAAGAGGAAAATCTCAGTAAAAAGCTCTGTCACAGAATGTGGCAGTGTGAAGGCTTTCCCTGAGGAGCAGTGGGAGTTTGCCTCATCAGCCCCACTGAAATTTACATTTTGTAGATTTGTTTTGCAATGTATGCCTTTCTACCACCCTGTTTGGGTTGTCCTGAGATCACACAAAGCCAGGAGCTGCATAGTTGGGAGCCAAGCATCCCTGAATTTGTCCTATAATCTCAGCATCTCCCAGAAGTGTTCCTGGAGTTGCCAGTACTGACACCCTATCACCGGACTTATGCCATTCCTCTCCCAGGGCTGCAGCCAGAGGGGCTGGCTGTCCCTTCAGCACAACCCAGGCCCAACCAGGCTGCCAAGCCAGTGAGTAGAGCTGGTCACACAAGGGGGGACCAATGGCCAAGGTGACCAGAGGAGCCCTGAACTCCTCACACCTGAGCAGCCCAGCATCCACCAAGACTCTGATAGCTGTTGACCTTCTGTCTCAGCAAAGAAGGCAAGCAACTTCTCTGGAGCAGCTGCTCTGTCCAAAAAAGAGAGCTGGAAAGTAGCTCTAAGCCACGAGACCCATTTTACAATTCACATACCATCATTGCATTTAAATATATCTATCTTAGAAACCCCAGGTTTGACACCTAATTTTGAGGAAGTCAGCTACTGCATGGGGCACAGACCGGTGTGTGGTGGGGTCTGTCCTCAGTTGGACAGACCAAAATTAAGTGAGCTGGGACTGCCATTTGCCTGGCTCATGCTTGAGTCTCTAGGCTCCTGTTAAACAAAATGATTTAAATTTGCTAAATCAGAGCTTTAGATCAGCACATAATGTTTGCATCATATGTGTCACCATGTATACACTAGAGTCTTACATGTGATTAAAGAGAGTATGGTTATATATAACTTTCAACAGAGTATAAAAAAATGCTAAAATTCCTTATTTTTAAAAGAAGATGTGTAGAGCAAAATAGACAAACTTCAGAATAAATCAAACATTTACCCTTTGCCACTTTAGGAAATCCTGCTGCTTTATTCATGAGCCAGAGCCATGACAGGGAGCAAACACAGACATGCACTCACCTAACTCGTTGGAGTCAGAATTCCTTTTGCAGTTTTAAATTGCAGATGGTGTTTCAGGATGTCAGAGTGAGCAGCAGGAGACCTGCACTGCAATCTCTGTCAGCTTTGTGATCAGTAGATCTCCCCAGCAGCTGCTACTAGGATGTCTAATTGCTCAAATTTATAGAATGGGTCTTGTCAATCAAGATCAAGGCAGATCCTTACTTGAACTACCCAAGGCATCAAAGTCATTGACTGTAAAGCAAGGCTCCCCTTTCCAGCAGTGATTAGCTTCAAGGGAATTACTGTTTTTGCAGGTTATTGTTTCACAACCTGATCAAAAAAGAAGTATCTTGATGAGTGAAATTATGAGCATGCACTGGGGCAAAATGGATCTTCTTTTCCATAATGGAGTATCAACACCTTTGCGAAGGAATTGGAAGCTGGCTCTGGAATTATCAATACCCCTCTAATTAACAAACCCTAAGTAAACACCCTCAAGGGAGACTTCTCAGATATTTGTACCAAAAAAATGCCTGGATTTTTGTCAGCTGCAGAAGATCTTTTTTTACTCAATTTCTCTGTACAAGCAAGGGGAAGGGATGGGGGGAGGAGGTGTGAGCTTGCAAGGAAAGAAAGTGTTCTTCTCTTGGCGAGCCAGGCAGCTGAAACACAGGGGAGCACCACTGTGAAAGGAAATTTAGAAATCATGACCTCTGCTTTCACTGTGCAAACCCAATTTTCAGCTGTCCACAGGACAGGGAGCAGCTGAGGAACTTGGTTCTGTGAAAAACTCGCTGGTCAGTGAGTTCATAAAAGATGAGTAGGAGAGAGAAGTGTGGCCATAAGCTCACACAGTGGCCTGGAGAAAGTCACCTCCCTTGCTTTCCACCATGGATGGATGGTGTCTTCCCAGCTCCAGTACCCAGAAAAATCCAGAAAAAACAGTGCAAGTGTCAGGGATTATGGACCCCTCAGGATGATGCTGCCAGAGACAGCCTCAGCAATACAGCCCAGCCATGAGAATAGGAAACACAGGGGAAACCTTGACTCAAATAAAATCCATGCTACAATGTTTTAGAGGGGAAAACAAAATGAGTAGAGAACAAAAAAAAGAGGAAAAAACCAAAACAACCAAGCAAAACAGCATCTGTTGATGTCCAGAACATTTATCTTATCAAATATAAAGCAGTGATTACCATGAGCTTGTTAATTTACCTTACAAATATCCAATACATACTTCTGATGGATTGCATTCAGGCTTTCTGTAGTATGAGCTACGGAAAACGGCAAATTGCCTTTGAGGAAATGAGATATTGAGCAATTCAGGACCAAACAAGGTACACCACAGCGGTGCTCTCCCATTTTCGGGGTCAATTACCCATGGCTCGAGGTCCTTGTTTCACTGCCAAGGTCAGCAGCCCACATTTGGTGCAGCAGCAGAGCTCACACTTGTTCTCAAACCCCTGGGAACCCCCGAGCACTTGCTGTGTTCCCTGATTCAGCTTGGAGCAGCCACAGAAGCTGGAATGTAAAAGGCAGGTTATTTACTCTCAAGGTCTACCTTTTCTGTCTAAATTAGGAAACAGTGATTGGAACAAGTGAAAGAGGGAAGAGATTGCCTGAAAAACAGAAAAGCAGCAGGCATTGCCATATTGCCATCATGACATGGGAAATAAGTGCTTGAAACAATTAACTCACTTAACAAAAACCAAAAGAAAAAAAAAAAGAAAAGGAACAGAATTTTTAGTAATGAATTTGAAAAGTTAGGAGGGAGAGGCTGCTTAAAATCCATCCCAGTATTCTCACTCATTATTGTTCCCAGTCTCACTGGCAGTAAAGACTCCAGGTTCAAGTGAAGGGTGATCAGGTGAGATGTTGGAGGAAGAATGTTGAATTGTAAATGTCTCCAGATCACCAGACAATGTCCCAGACACATTTTTCCCCATTGAAACCAATAGGGAAAAGCAGGAAATTCAAAGACAAATGAGATTACAGGGAAGTCAAGAGGATCAGCCAAAGTCTTGTCACTGATCTAAAATGATCAGCAACTTTCCACTAAAATAACCCTAAAACCACTTTTCTGTTATTTTCACTGACCAAAAATAAAGCTAGAAAATAAACTTTTAAAGCTTTTTTAAAAATATACAGTTTAAAAGTTCCCGACTTATGGGGAAAGCATGTAAAAGTGAAAATAATTGAGCTTAAGTCCCCTTTATTTGATTCTGGAAATGTGCCAGCAAAAATCAGCCCAAGATTAGAGGCAGGTACAGGAAATACATGCCAGATGGCAGATGAGCCAGCTTTGACAGATCCCTCTTCTATGGATTAAAAAACCAGGTGCTGGAGTTTTTGTGTAATTCAGCTTGGTTTCAGTGACTTCAGCTAAGTAAGATCCTGTTCTCTCATCTCCATTTGTACTAAACAGCCTCTTAGAGTGAAACAAAAGAGAAATTGCAGACTCTCACTTATGCTGTCTCCAGAAAATCCTGTCTGTTTGTGGGACAGACACCAATTCCTGAAGGATTTTCACTGTGTTGTGGGAAAAGCCTGAGTGCTGGCTTTTTCCCGCAGAGTTTTGCTGTCTTACTGTTCTGTGAGTTTGTCTCATTTAAGTTAATCAATAAATATACAAGTAGGATTTCAAATTGGGTTGGTTGTGAGAAAGGAGCTGAGATGAACTATTTAATGAGACAGACCAAGGGGAACACCAGTGCTGAGTGTCTGCACACAGTAAGCACTGCAGAGAGCCACGAAGGCTATGGCAGGCCAAAAAACCTGGTGACCATTCAGGCAAGGAAAGACAGTGACTGGACAGAAGATATTTAATGCACTGGACACAAGAGGGGTTTGGAAATGTGGGTGTTAATTCAAAAGTAAGACAGAAGGAGAAATGGGTGAGGAATCAAGGTGGTGTGGGATGGCTGGCCAAGTTCACAGGAGGTGGCATCCAAGAGAGGTTAGGGCTCAGTTTAGAACAGAGTGAGTCATAAAACTATCAGGTAGGATACATAGCTATAAATGTTTGATATAATTTGATGAACTCATAGGAAAAAAAATTAGCACTAGACTCACTTTTCCCTATACAAGTTAACAGTGGACTTTATGTCAATAGGTTGTTTACTCTTTGCTGGGAGTTCTGGAAAAAAGATAACCTTCATGTCCTTAAAACAGCATTTCAAACAAGTGCATTGAGATTATTTAATCCATCTCCACAGCTGCTGCGTGCTTGTCTTGGAGCGTGACTTTCTGTCATTTTCTACATTTTGAAAGAATGCAAAGAGTTGATTTGTAAAGAGACAGACAAAGCAGGTTTAACCTTGAGAGGGCATGGCTGATCTGTAAACGAAAATCAAAGGCAGCAAGTAAAGCTCCTCGAAAGACTCTGATAGAAACACTGCCAAGTGCAAGCACAGGGAGCAAAATGCAGCCATCAGGAATGAGATAAATGTGGGCTCTCCCTGCTGACAATGGGACACCAGTCCCTGCTGAAGGTCTCAGGCACACAAAGCCACTTCTGCTTCAAAAGACTTTCTGCTCATTTTGCTTCCTGGGCTTAATGCAACACGAGCTGGCACCGACTGAATGAGCATTAGGGGGAGAAGAATGTAGTTGGGAAAGAGGATTTCTTGAGGCTGCTGTGGCAGTCAATCATGCCACACTCATTACTCAGGGGAATGACCCCTCTTACAGAGAAGATAAACACTTCTTGCAGCTTGTGGGGGTACCCGTGTTAGGAATGCAGAACAGCCCAGTGAACACACCTGTAAAACGCAGCCCTGCAGATCTGATGTGCTGTGGAAAAGCTCTGTGCTGACTGCAGCAAAATCACAGCTGCTTCAGCACAGACCCTGCCTCAGCAGCACAGTTGTTGTGAGGAATCTGTCAGACACTATTCTTCTCTTCCTTTTCCATCAGACTTGGAAAATGAAGTCCAAGGGTGAGGCTTAACAGTAACAAAAAACACTAATCCACAATTTGCTTGAGGCACATCTATCCTGGAGAGATAACACCCTTCTGCTAAAAAAGGCCTGTAGCTATGATGGATTCAATCCAGAAGAGAACTAATGAAGGTCCTACAGACACTAGAAGAGCTGAAGCTACTAAAATTTGGTAGTGCTCATCTCTAACATACAGGTATTGCACCCAAAACAAGGTAATTCCAATAAAGATAAATCCATAGCAGAACTGCAGGTTCAGTTCAGAACTGATCATAACCTGATTTGATACTACATGGATAAAAAGTACAGTTTGAACACATTTACTAAAATTCCTTTTTTATATGTTTATATACAGTGTACCTCAGAAAAGCTCATTTCTCAAACCTTAAACTTTGAGCAAAATGCTTCGCAAGTAGAAATCAGAAGGAAAAATATAAAGGCAAAAAAGGAAGTAAAGACTCTCCATTGTCAAGAAGAGGTTACAACAAAATTCATCCTGACCCAATGGCAAAGGATAACAACATTTAAAATAAAAGATGTGATAGACCAGACCGGTTTGTCTGATGTGTGTCCCAGTATGACGAGTGCAAATATTGATTCCAGAGTCCTACTCTACTGTGGCTGTATGTTACATGTTGCAAAGATTAACAACTACTGAAGACACATTTCTCAAAGACTGACTAGCAGGAAGAATTTACCTGCAATTAGGGGCATTCCTGGGGAGTTCCCTGAAGGTTTAGGGGCTGTGGTATATACAATGATAAGGGGACAAACACAAAAACATATACCCAGAATGGGTGAGGAGGAGAGTAAAGGTAAAACACGGAGACCAGGCTGTGGGGAACTCCTTTGTCACGATCCTTAGGAAAGTAAGGAGACTCATTTCCTAAGGCTGCCATGTCCTTGCTCTGGAAAGGTGTATTTGTCAAGCATAGCTCCTGATAGTGAGCAATCAAACACCACTTCACCACACTGTTGGGAATATCCTTCTAAGTTTTCACAGGCCCTTTGAAAGTATGTGCACCCTTGTCATCAAGCACAGCCACATTTTCATCCCTATTAAACTGTCCCTTCATGGTGATGATGCTGATCACATTCAGCCCAGAATCTGAATTCAAGAATTCAAATCCAATGGAATTGGCTGAATATTGATGTGAGAGAGAACTGGGCTCTCTAATTGTGTACCAGGGAATTGACTGGAGATTTGATCTGCGTTCATTGCAGTGTGGAAATTTTTTTTCCAATAAATACAGATGCTGTACAAACTTTACATAGCTGACAATAACCACTTTAGCTCAAGTCACTTCTGCACTCCATAGCTTTCCCCTAATAGTCTTTTTTGAAAAGACATTTTAGTCTTTTAGGACAGACTAATGAGCAATGACACAGCTGCTCTGGGCTCAGAATTTGAAGATGAAGCTTCTTAATCAAAACTACACAAGTTCAAAGATACATTACCTTAATTCAATAATTTCCCTGCTGTTCATGGCCAGTGCACTGGAAAACAGACACCTTGTCTGACTCACATCAGCCCCAGTGCTAGTTCCCTGTTTTTAACATTGCCTTTGTGATGAGTGAAGTTTGCAAATTACACAAAGCTGGAAATGAGGTCTCCTGAAATAAAGCTACTGTCTATTCCTGTGAATCCTGACAGAATAAACCCATAGAACTATTGAACTAAACAAAATCCAGCCAGGAAAACAAACATGATGAGAGTCCCAAACCCCAGAGAGGCACTTGGCCAAATCAAACCTCAGCACAGCATAGACCCAGACAATAACAGGCAAGTGTCAGAAGCAGATAGAACCAAATATTCCAGCCTGAACTCTTTCCCCCCCCCCCGGGAAATGTGGATCTCAGTCAACACTTTGAGTCCTCAGGCTATTTCCAATTTAAGTTTTTAACCCTGTTCCTACTGATCTTAACAATTCCTTGTGGGTGCAGATTCATCCCATGTCATGGGACCAGCAGGGCTCACAGAGGCCAGGAAGAAAAGTAGGTTCCAGCAGGCCAGAAACAAACCCCACTACCATACAGAGACAGCTGAGGTACCAGAGTCTTCCCAGGTTTCTGTTGTCAGTCTTGAATCACCAATTTATCAGCAACTGAAGAATCACCAGGGGAGGAAGATAAGAAAAGTGGGAGATAACGAAGATCCATCTTTCACCTCTGAGCATCACTGCCACAGGCACATCACACTGTGACTGTCTCACCTTCCTCTTAGGGAAGAATTTCTTCCTGATAAACATCACTCGTTATAATTTACAGCTTATTTACAAATTCTGATATCACAGTAGTAACGATTTCACCTGAGCTGAAAGTTCAGGTCAGAGCCTGCACTCTCCTGCATATGGATTAATCAATAGAGATTAACTGAAAAAAGTACCACAAATTCAATTTTATGGTGCTAATGCTACGCACCTCTGCCTTGCTTTAAGCGTGCTTTTCATTCTGCAGTCTTTGTAAGCTATGTCTTCTTTAATTCAATCAGACAGATAAATCCTGGAAAAAACAAAACAGTTCTGTCATTTAAAGACACTTTCAGACCAGACATTAATTAATAAGATCAGACAGTCTAACAAGACAAGTTTTATGTTCCACAGAGCTTCATACAGTATTTGACTCTGACAATGTCAGCTATATCCTCGCAAGTTCAAAGGTCAAATATGTAAATCATGGCTGAGTATAATAATTTCTTGCTTTGCTTGCAGCTGGCATGTGGCAAATAGATGTTGAAATACAGCTGCTTAAATCCTCAAACATCCATTTAAGTTTTAACCCAGCAGTGAAATGACTAAAAGGTATGTTCGCAGAGGTGTGTGCCAAACTGTGCCCCAGGGATTCCCACTTGACTCGAAGTACTAAAAGACTCTGAACTTCTTGGACATGTAAAGAATACAACATACAAATGTTGCTTTATAAGGAAAATGCATTACAAATGACTCACAGATTAAGCTGGAAAGATAATAAAATGCTGGGTTTGACTTGAAACATAAGGCTAGAAAATTAAGTTTAAGGTTTGCCTCTTTAATTAGCATCAGGGACCAGTTGTCCCACAGGCTGCAGTTTCTGAACACTTTATAAAGCATCACCCAAAAGCAACAAGCACTGTAGGTTAAATTTACCAGGGTTAGCAATGGCCAAATCTCCACTGACACTGAAAGGGAAAACTGCTGGTCTGTATTTCCTTTAGAAAACCCTCCTCAGGGAGATCAGCCACAGGATGCCGAGAAGACACAGAACAAGCTCCAGAGCCACAGCCCAGCATTTACTGATTTTCCTGCTTTGGGTGACATTCCCTGCAGAGTGTGTAGAGAGCTGGTGGAACTACAATGTGTCTCTAAAGAGACTGGTACCAACGACAGTTTCTGAACATCACAGTTGCACAGCCTTTTTCAACTGAGAAATCACCTTATTTTTTTTAATCCCAGGAGCCAGAGCGTTGACAGATAGATTAAAACGGGCTCATCTGCTCTCTTCTCCCATTTAAGTTGTTTGAGTGCATGCACAGGACCATGTCCAGGCAAAGGTTTTCCAAACCTTTTAATTAATAAATAAGAAACAAACAGTGGCTGCAGGCTGAGCAACACAGATTTTGCCTGACCCATGGGGAACTTTGGAATAAAAAGGATTCTCCATGTCACAGGAAAGTGGAAACTTCAAACCATTGTCCAAGGAACGCTGCTTTAAGTGTGGTCTTCTTGTCATCGTTGTCAAGGGGTTTTTATCACTGAGGCCATCAGACACTGAATTTTCATACATGTTTAAAAGAGGCTCAGGGCGTTTCATCCAGATATGGCGTTATTCAGAATCTCTCCTCTGCCAAATCTGTTTGGCACATGCAAATAGGAAATTACTGGAGGGACTAAAAACAGCTCCCCACTCCTTCTGTTACCCTCTCCTCAGCACTAAAGAGAAGGATAACAACCTCTCTAAACCCCACACAGAGGTCAGCCTAAAATAGTCACATACAAGGACAGGTAAAACCGCAGAATCATTAAGGATGGAAAATACTTTTAAGATCATTGAGTCCATCTGTTAATCCAGCAGTTCCAAGCCCACCATTAAACCATGTCCCCAAGTGCCACATCTGCAAATCTTTAAAATACCTTCAGGATTGGTGATTTCATTTTCCCAAGCAGCCTCTGCCAGTGCTTGACCACCTTTTTGGTGAAGAAGTTTTTCCTAATGCCCAATCTAAATGTCCTCTGGCACAACTCGAGGTGGTTTCTCTTGTCCTATTCCTTGTTACTGGGGGAAACAGACTGACCCCCCTGGCTACAGCTCCCCTTTGGGGGCTGTGAAGTGTGAGAAAGTCTCCCCTGAGTCTCCTTTTCTCCAGGCTGAGCCCCCCTAGGTCCCTCAGCTGCTCCTCACAGGATTTGTGCTCCAGAGCCTTCCCCAGCTCTGTTCCCTTCTCTGCACCTGGTCCGACGCCTCAAAGTCCTTCTTGTAGTGAGGGCCCAAAACTGAACCCAGGATTTGAGGTGTCAAATCAGGGGACAATCACAGTTGTCAGCTGTCCCCCAGCACCGGGGACAATCCCTGCCCTGCTCCTGCTGGCCATGGTGTTGCTTACACAGGCCAGGATGCCATTGGCCTTCTTGGCCACCTGGGCACACCTGGCTCATGTTCAGCCACTCATGTTCTGCACCCCCAGGCAGTCGGAGCTTTTGACTGACATGGCTGAGACAGCCCTATCCTGATACACTGGGCAATAAGAGTAAAGTGTTTTCTTGGACATAAGACACATGTGACATCTTCAAAAATACCTTGTCTCCTTAATTCCTTAAACATCTGACCATCTTTCAAGGCAGATAAATGTTTGAACAGATTTTGACTGGTCTTTTCACCTCAGTGAAAAGCTTTAAAACTTCATTCCAAACCTGCATTTTTTCCCCAATGTCCCCTCTCCCCTCAGGTTTGGGGCAGAGCAGCACACTCCATACAAGGTCCCTTTTTCCACAGTCTAAAAAGTGCTGGTCCATTTCCATTACAGGGTGCCAAAACAGATGGTACACACCTTGCTTCTCAGCACCACAGTGACATTTACTGCAGTCCATACAAAATACCTCTCCTGGATGCATTTGACATTATCCAAACAAAGCAAGTGAAGTTACACTGCTTTCTTTCTATTTTTTTCTCATGTCAAAGAATAGGTGAGCAGTTTTTTTCACAAGACAGCATGTTTTACGTAATTAATAATAATGGAGAGTCTCAGAGGAGAAAAGTTTTAGTGACACCAGTCATGAAATGACAACTGCACCAGGAAAGGGAAGTTCTCTGCTCCCGAAAAAAAAAAACAACAAAAGCTTTCCATTTCCCCAGTAGCAGAACAACTTCTTTTGAACAATGCTGCCCTGTTCATAACCAAATTCTTTTGTAAGCAGACATTGTGTCTAGACAGCCTCAGAAAAACTGCCTCACTCAACATTCCAGGGCTGGGGCTCACTGCTGTGCTGAAGTGTTTACCTGAATGCTCAGGTACAGATCACAAATAATGCAGCAGAGATTTATTCCGTTTTTCTCTGGGGCTGATGGGTGTCCTTGTAAAACAGGCAGGAAGCAAACTGGGATCACACATTCCCTCTGAAGTTCACATCCATAAAAGCTTTCTAGAGGTCATGCAGACAATGAACACACAATAGTGGATGATAGGAATGGGATCAATTTACTGCAGGAAGAGGAAATGAGACCACGTCACCCTGTTAGTACTGACCACTTTCCCACATAGACACAGCAGATTTGTCCAATCTCCTCACAGATCTTTATTTTACTTTTGGTGACAGCAACAGGACTTCCATCATTGACTCTGGCAGGAAGAGAATTAAGTCCTGCAGTTTACAGAAGAGCTGTACTTAATCTGTCGTGTCTTGTGTTTCTGTACTTGGAAAAGGCAAGATCTCCATCATTCAAACTCATATTAGTGCAGTCATGGTAGAAATAATACAATGTTCTTTTAAAAACCCCAAACCTTGGCCTTGAATAGAAAGACATCTGATTTATCCTTGAGATTTAAACAAAACCCCTTCTGCAGAGGAACAAATTCTATTCTGGACTAACACAAACCTTATTTCTGCATATCCTCCCCTCCAGGCATCTGATTCTTTGGGAAGTGAAGAACTCAGGGAAGTGGTGGTGGGATGGAAAACCTAAGGATTGGGGATCCAATGGAGAGTGGGTGAGGGTTACCCCACAGCCCTCTATCCTGAGGGAAGGGAGGAACCACATAGGGAGCAGGGGTGTCCTCCCTGCATCACTCACACTCCCACCCCACTGGCACAGGGATGCCAGAAACCCTTCTCCTCCTCCTCCTCCTCCTCTCACCTTCTCAGTCCTCATTTTGAGGGCAAAGAGATAACAGCTCTGGAGAGAGACACTTCCAGAAGGTGAGACACTATTTGGAAAATGCATTAGCATGAACAGCCTGATGGGGATAATGGATGGGAATGAGAGAACGTGAACACATGGAAAACAATTCAAGCTTATAGTAAAGGAAAATACATTTTAAAGATGTGTTTTAGGGAGTTCATCTATTGCCAAGTCAGGCAGCACAGAAGGACACAAGCCAGTGTGGAAAAAGGTCACAAAAGTTTAACTGACTACCAGCATTTCCATGGCAAGCTTGAAATCACTGCTCCTAAGCCTTACCTGTATTTTTCCCACCCTGGCTACTGAAAAAGAATGTTGTGATAGAAATGCTTTCCTTTCATCTGATTTTTCTGTTTCTGGTCAATAAAGCACTGGGATGTAAAACTGAGTCCATTTTTGCCTTGAACTACCCTGCCACAATGAATGAAGGTCGGCCCAACAGCATTCCCATGAAGTCAGGCTTACATTGAAGCAACAACTTAAGCATTAGAAATAAAGTTTTATTTATTGCTGCAATATCTGGATTTCATGCCCACACTCCCTGCTGCACTGATGATACAATCAAAACAGTATATTTTACATCAGTGACTAATTGACACCCAAATAAAATAAAAAAAGTCACTGACATTAAATGGCTTATTTATAGTTTCTGTTTTCCAAGACAATTAATTCAAGCATATAAATTTAATCATTAGATTTCAAATCCTAGTAATAGATTGGATATTGTCCCATGAAATTATATACAGCCTACATATCATTGTCAATGATTTTGGAGGGGGTTGGTAAGTTAGAATAGGAAGTCAGAAGCAGTTTGATGGTGGATTTAGCAACAATATAAATTACAGAAATTATTATTGGAATGGGATGGGAAAAATATGTGTGTGTGTGTGTGTGTGTGTGTGTGTGTGTGTGTGTGTTTACAGTCTAATTTAATTACACTGTAAAATTTAATTTAATTCCAAGCAACTGAAATCACAGGGTAAAGGGTACATTCTGGGCACACCTGATGCCTGCTGGAAGAGTGTTCTCTTGCACCTGAATGCCAGGGCCCCTTCTTGGTTTGGTCAAGTCTGAAGAACTTGATGTAAACCAGGGGGATCTTTGTTACTAGAGTGTATGTGAACTGCAGAGAAAGTCACTAACACACACCCAGTGCAAGAAGTCCAGATTAAAAGTTCAGGGGAAAAAAAAGAAGCTGAAAAAGCTGGAAGTTGAAGGACTAAAATTCCATGGGACAAGCGGCCACCTCTGCTCTCCCAAATTCAGATAAAAAAACTACAAGCAAGCAAGAACTCTTGCACATGCTTGGCCTGTCTAAGTTGTATTAGCAGAAGAATCCAAAAGGCTTGTGCAGCTTGTGAGCTTCAGATCTTTGCAGATATTGATCAGGGACTTTTTACAACGGTGTGTAGTGAGAGGACAAGGGGGAATGGCTTCAAACTGGTGGAAGGTAGGGTTAGACAGGATATTAGGAAGAAATTCTTTATTGTGAGGGTGGTGAGGCCCTGGCCCACGCTGCCCAGAGAAGCTGCGGCTGCCCCATCCCTGGGAGTGTTCAAGGCCAGGCTGTTCAGGGCTTGGAAGAACCTGATCTGGTGGAAGGACCTCTAAAAAAAACCACATTTCTTTAGCTGATCATGTGGAAAGGGATTTGCTTGGAAAAGGCTGAAATGCCCCCTGGTCTGTAGTTATGTTCCCCTTATGATAATCTCAATTAGAACAGCACATTTTGCTTAAATTCAGCCCATTACAAGTCCTTACACTTGTGTTTGCAGAACCTAGTGCAGCACAGGAGAAAGAGAGGCTGGGGATACCACGCTGCAGTGGGAAATACTCTTTTCTTTGTATTCCTGAGTCATTTTCGTCTGGCCAGAACTGATGCTTGAAATGTGCATAATCACTAACCGTGACAATTATTATCTGATGAGTGTCATGGAGAGCAAACAGCAATAATATCCCCTTGTGCTTGTGAAATAGTCTGTGGACTAACAAACTAATTGCCACTGTCTGAATTCCACATTTCCTTCCTCCAGAAATCAAGAGTGTCCTTTGCCAAGCTGCAGTTTACTCCAAGATCTGGCAGACTTGAGCCTGGTGCCTCCAAGGTGCCTGAAATGGAAGATTATGTAATGCAGATGCCCATGTTGGTTTGAGACATTTAAATAAATATACAGTGATTTTCCACTCATGCACATCACATACATTGCCAAATACAGAAAAAAGCAGGGGAGTTGCTGCATAGCCTTTGGGACGACAGATGAGCATAAGCTGTAACCCTACTCAGTACACTTTGCAGAATTCATATTAAAACCTAAAAGTGAACTGGATCATTTGTCCAGTTTGCTCACACAGCTCAACCACGCGTGCTGAAGGTTCAAAAGGCAAAGATTCAAACCCGAGTCTGCTCAGTTCACAAAAAGTTTGCAGGCAACCTCTGCCTTTGCTGCTGGAGGGCTACACAAATCCTGTTGCAAACACAAGGCCTTTACTTCCTGGCTGTCAGAGCCATTCTGCCCCAGCGTGCTCCTGCCACGGCTGGGGCTCCAGGAATACTCACTACTGGTCACTGCTTCCTCTGTCAGGGAAGTGCAGAGGCTTCCTACACAAGGAAAAGCCTGCAAAGTAAGAATTTTGACAAGGTTCAGGTGGTGTATAGAATTTTCATTCTCTTTTTGGAAGCCCTTCCCTGTTCCAGGGATAATGCCAAGTTCCCAGACATTTTCAAGTGTGTATCGAAGTATGGTACAAAAACCAGACTTTTCTTTAAATGCACCTCAAGCTTTCCATCCTTCCCGAGTGACCCCCGACTTCTCACCCCTCAGTGACTTCAAGGGGGGATAACACTGAATAGAGAAGATGGACGGGGGGAAACAAAACCAAACAAACATAAAAATAGTGCAAGATAAAATTTTTGTATGACCGTTTTTCGTGTCATGGAAACTCCCAGAAGAGCCTGTGGCCTCTTCTCACAGTGGGTTAGTACACTTGCTTTCAAGGTATTTACTAACAAATTCAGGATATTTGCTTCAGCCCCAGTATTTAATCTTTAAAACCGCAGATCAGAATTTGAGACCTTGTGTCAGTGTCCAGTTTAACTCCCAAGCTATTCCTTCACAGTGCACTGAGGCACTAATTAATGCAGCCTCAGAAACAGCCTTTACCTGCACACAAAACTACTTTCGTAGGCTACATCTTGTAATGAGGTCCAGACTTAATGCAAGATAAACCAGACATTCTGCTGCTGTATGAGAAACCAAAATGTCCCTCAGAAAGAAAGACCAAGATGAAAAGTTAGCAAAGCAATTATCATTACTGAAAGTAGGAAACTAATTTAAGTTTTTAATTCTAATCCTGTAAAGGTTGATTTCTAACTTGCAAGTAAGAAGACAAATCCTACCCTGGAGGCCAACTTACTGCATGTTCTCTTTTTTTTTTTAATTCTTTAGAAAATACTTGCCTTGCAATAAGAAAGTAGAAAGACATGATGTTGTTAAGTGATCTGAATATTGTCTTACAAGTATTTAAAGACATTTGTGATAATAAGCTCTTCTAACAAAGGCAAGAACCAACTGATTAAAGCTGAGAAAAAAAATTTAAAGAATTAAGGATTATATTATTGGAATAAATCATGTAGAAACGGTGATATTTAAAAATCAAATGTTTAATAAATATTTTCTCATTTTATTGAAGCAACCAGCTTTCCTACACTGCTGCTAAAGCCATTCACCTGCAGTGCCCCTTTCCAGGCTCTATCCATGGCTCTCTCCAGAGAGTTTCCCCCACATATGTGACCGTCTTCAGCCCTTCCTTCACCTCCAAACTGCAAGGCCCAGCAGCACGAGGACTGAAACACTAGAACACTGCCATAAAGGAACAAATTCCTTCACCAGCTGCAAGGTGTAAGGCTCGGAGCGTTCCCAGAGAATGCTGTGTGGCTTTAATGCCTCTTTCCTGCATCCACTTCTCCTGACCTCCCTCACAGCTGCGCTTGGGTGAGGTACAAGGATACTCACCATCATCAGAAGACCTCTGAAAACCATTAACTTAATGAAAACCGACTGTTTACTATGGCAGTTCTGGCTGAAACTTAAATTACCACCTCATNTTTTTTTTTTTTCTCCAGAGTCCTTACATTTGATACATGTGGATGGTACCTGATCGCTGCAAGATCACTGTTGAAAAGGTTCACGAAATTTAGATGGGAGGAGGTGGAAAAAAAAGCCAAGCACCTGGAAAACACTTCATTGCTTCTTTATTTAGATGCACCCACAGTACAGAGCCTCTTGAGCATGTGCAGAAGAGGAAGGTAACACATTTATAGCGGGGAGCACCATTGAGTTTGAGTTTCTTTGATACCATTTTTAAGAAAGTAAACTGTTTCCAAAGAATGACATTTGAATCCAAGAGTTTAAGACCTGCTTGTACTTTATCCCGAGGTGGAAGATATTTTTATTATTACTTGGATGTAGAGTAGAAGACATTTTCACAGTCTGGTTGGACCAGTCTATATATTTTCATATACACCTTTTAATATATATAAAAAAGTTTCATTTTTCCCCCCTACCCACAAATAGTTAGATGCACCTAAGTTTAAAAACAGTAATGGGACCAGAGCATTCCTATGGGGAAAAATGAACTTTTGCTGCCCTCTCCTGCTTAAACAATGAAATGCTAAAATATTAAGATCTATGAATCTAATGCTAACCTTGAAACAAAAAGCATGACAGGTCATTTGCTATACTACAATCAAAAATAGGACAACAACAAGAAATGTATCGGTACTATTTATATTTGAAAACTCCTCATGGCTCCATGAGGTCATGAATACAATATATTTACAGCAGGTGATCCAAGTAACAAAAAGTCTTACTCAGAGAGGTCGTGATAGAAAGCACACGCTTCTGTGGACGGGAAGCAACACTTGGATAGAAGTTTTCAACCAGAAGTAGTTCCAACTCTGTTCCAAGATGCTGTTTCATAGAGTTCAAAATGGAAAACTGGGCTACATAAAATCTGCTGCACATATCAGCTACGAAAAACTAGTTCATGGCTCACTCCAGAGCTGGTAAGGGAAGCACATGAGCCAAATTATAAGGGCTACAAAGTAAATAAAAACATTCTTTAACCTTGAGCATCATCACCTTTGTCTTCTTTAAGGGCAACTGCTTTGGGATAGTGGCGTCACACAATTAAGAGAAAAGGGCATCTTTGTTTTCAAAGACAGAACTAAAAGGAAGTTATGTCAGTTTTACTTGGAGGCAGAACAATCTCATCTTTCCTACTCCTCAGAAAACAGTAAAGAGCTTTTTAGAGCTCCTAATACATTTTCTTTTCCATCCAGTGAGAGCCTAAGGCTGTACTTAATGCACGTATAATGTAAGTACAGCTGCTGCATTTCTTACTCAAGCAATTCTTGGCTCCAATACCCTCTATTTTTCCATATATGAGAACAGATAAAAAAATAAATTAAACCCTTTTACTTCTGCTAACAAAACCAAGATTAAATTTACTGTAACCCTGCTAGCTCCAATGGCATTAGAATACTTTTATTTAAAGCATTCCAACCTTTGGAAGCGAGACAAAAAACACTCGCAAGCAACGAAAGGAAAACAGCAAGGGAGACGTGCAAGATGAAGAAAGCAACGTGTGGTCGGTTCAGGGTGCATGAGAGGAACTTTACTTGTACAGTCGTTACAGCCCCGTGACCCAGTGGCCTCGCAGCTCTCTCCTGTGAGCAGACAGGGCCCAACCCTTCCCCGAGACCGGTGCGGCCCAGGACACGCGGGAGCACCCGACGCCCGCCGCACGAGCAGTCAGGAACAACATCGACACAAACAAAGGTGGTTTGTGGAACTCAGGAAGCAAACAAAAGCGTAATTTATGACGCACTGATCACACTTGGGCCCACGGGCTGCCTTCCTCTTCCTCCTCCTGCAGCTCCAGCGGGAGCGGTGGGAGCCCTGTGGGGCCGGACATCGCGGCACACGCGGGATCCTGGCAGCAGGTGCTTCCTCCGGCGCATCCCCCAGCCTTTAGAGTCAAGTGACCTCATAACAACAGCACATCATCTCCTTCTCCTTAAAGGAACATTCCTTCTCAGAAGGGATAAACCATCTCTAAACGTCAGACACTCCTCGCTGTCCCCGCAATATTGCAACCCACCGGGTTCTCGTCAGTTTGGTATGATCAATGGCAGAATGACATGGCAAAACCAAAAATAGTTATGAACAAACAACACTCACCTAAACTCTAAGTACAGGACAAGGTGCTTTTTCTAATTTCACACTGCTGTGTTTTACTCCACCAGGTGAAAAACATGAAGTTTTATTCCTCCGTTCTTTCTGGTTTTGACAATGGAACATAGTCTTTGAGCATGAGTTTGAGTCCACCCTCTTGTACTGTGAAATGATCTTTTCACACAGATATCACATTAGCAAGAACTTTTTTTTGTAACAGAAATAAAAGACTGTCAAAATCAATGGGCTAAGGGACATGATTTGTTATAAATTTATTTAATCTTCAGTATTTCAGCTTGCACCTTTGCTTCAGCACTTTAAAATAAAATGTTTCAACTATGACAGTAAATGCCTAATTTACACTGCGTCCCAGTCAATGTTCTTAAAAGAAGCTCATAATAATCCCATAAAATCATGTTGTGTTTGGTGTTGCATATGACTAGTTCCACTTTTTTTTTTTTCTCCCAGAATTAACAGTGTCAAGTTCTTACAAAACCTTAAGTTTACAACATTTGTGTGTGCAGACCCAGGAGTACAAACTGTGACCTGATAATCCTGAAACAGTCAGTAGTCTAGAAGGGAATTCTTTTTTACCTTTTTTCCGTGCCTGAAAACAAAACTTCAAATTCTACTGTATATTTAAATGGTAGGAAGAAAAATATACAAGCTTGTATTTATACTGTATTTCTATCAATGGCAACAGGTCATAAATTCATGTTTGCAACTATCACAAAGACTCATGAACACCAATTCATTTTTATACTGTAAATACTGCTGGATTGATGGTTTAGGATTATCAATTCACTGTTGTCATATGCCTATAACAGTTCAAAAGCATCCTGGAGAAAAATCCTGAAACACATACCTTCCGGTATAGAATAATGCAACTGCATTAGCTAAATATATACTGTACAGAAGTCTTATCAGCATTTTACCTACCAAAGATGTAAGATTCCACTTTCAAATACAAAGCAGATAGCCAATAATGTATACTTATAATACAGCCCTCTTCTTTGTTTTTATTTTTTTTTCCTCTTTTGTTTTAAACAATTTGGTCACAATGCACCTTTGATATAAAAGCATTTTAAACTTTATTATTAATACTCAGAACATTAGGATTTCCAGAATTTTTTTTTTTCAGTAGCATTTGTAGAACCACTTTTGGTAACAAATACAGTAGTTAGGAATGAGCATCCAGATGAGAATGCAGAAGTGTATTATCCAGAATCCTTTCCAGCTAAGACCATAGGGCTGGTACTGTGATGAGTAATAGTACTAGAACCACAAAAACACTAGAGTATGTTTCTTAGAGGCTACATCCTCTTTTGCTGGAACACTTTATAAATACATATTAAAAAGTAAGGCAACAACTCCAAACTGTCATCTCAACTCAATTTCCAATTAAATCCACGACCACTGGAGATCAATTTCATGCTTGTGTTGTTCAGCATGTGTCTTTATTCTTTCTGAATGGTCCAATAAGAACATACTGTAATAATTTAGCAATTGGTGTTTCTAAACCAACTTTGGTACACGTGTCCAATGCTGCATCACTAACACTGGTTAGGTACTGAAGTCCAGGGTGTTACTACTGCCCTTTTTTTTTTCCAAGGACTGTGGACATTAATTTGGATTTGCAATAAATAGGTGCATGAATCCAAAGCTCCCTTTCCTACTATGTTTATCACCTACTTGTTTTTTAATTCCTAATGTTCAAATTAAGGAAGCACCAGAGACAGCCTGGTACTAAAAAAATGCTCACACCAGTAAACAAAACTTTTATTCAGGACCAATGTTCTTCACGGCCCTGATCTGAATGGACATTCAACTTATGAAGATATGCAAAAGGAAAAGAAAGTCAAATTACAGTAAAGTTATCCAGAGAAGGAGGATGTTACACAAACTCATAAGGAAATGACAGTCTTTTTTCTCTTTTACTATAAATACACGTAACAGTTTAGCAGAAAGACAAGCTAAATCTTAAGATTGTTCACATTTGAAAGTTGTATTATACTCTCTGCTAACGATAAATAAGGAACAGGTCCTGACAATAGAATCTGACATTGCAATTTTCATCAACAGATCTTTGAAGACTGGTTTTTAAAGAAGGGTTAAAACAATGATTATGTTTGCAAAGTTCTGAGAAGTCCATCTGTTGTCCAAACTTTGGATTAAAGTCCTTATTTTTTTCCTTTACTTAGAGACAGGTATATACAGTGCTGTTGTAATAATGAAACAAATGTGAAATCTACTGTAAAGTTGCACAATACAGAAAACTGTTGCTCCATCTTCTACTACATAAATGTGTGACTCCACAGGTTAATAATGCTGTTTTGTTTTTCTGTTAAGTTGGAATTATTCCATCACGTCTAAGACCTCTCTTTAATTCCAAATCCTCCAGTTTTTTCCACAGTTCTTCACGCTCCTTCTCTTTCTTCTTCTCACTGACAGATGAAATAAAACAAAGAGTTAGCAGGATAGAAGACTGTGTAATATTTAAAATATATATAGTTGACATTAAATAGCTGCACTAATTTTCTTGAACACAACTGCAATTCTCCTAACATATATTTAACATTTTTTTAATATTTTCTCTTTTTTTGGTTCTTTTTGTTACCTACATAAATATAACTAAACAAAGCAATATGAGAAGAGCATAAAATGTCAGCTGAGCAAAGTGACTGTTCATAGACACCAATTTGCAATGAGGAATTAAAAAATGCAGTGGACTTCTATTACAGAACTGATCTGTCAAAACTATAAAAATTAACGTTTTGGACTAAGTTATGTAATTATTTTTATGTTTATTTAAGATATAAATAATCTTACAAATCACAGCAACTTTCTAGAAAGCATTCCCTGATTCTTTCAGAATCACTATTTTTATTTACATTGACTGCTGGCTTCCCTGTACTTTAGGCACCAACCAAGGCAAAGTTCAACCTACAAGATGTGCCTTTTGTTCAGTGAGTTACTCTTTTTCCACACCAAATTCCTGCAAGATCTATGTAGCATTTGCTTTAACAACAGACTTTAGTGGCTGATTTGAGAAAATTAAATAGCAAACCTAACATTTACTTTACCTGAGTTGTTTGCTTTCTAAATTTCCTGTCTCTGCCACAGCTTACTGTGAATAAATCTCCTTGAGACTGCAAGGCACAAAATGCTTTCAAGTTCTATGACATCACCTTGTAGGTTTAGATGAAATGGAACTATAACAATGACAGAATCACAGATTCTCTGCCAATCACAGAAGTCTTGAGAAGCATTTCAAGGGATTAGAAACATTCCTACACACTTTGATTCAGTCAACATACCAACATCTGGCTCATTTGTTTGGAAGTTTGATTTCCCAAGAGGATTTTAAACAAACAAAAAAATATAAAAAATTTCAGA